>CAHIKZ030002490.1:1422500-1440000 GCA_903632075.3 Acanthosepion pharaonis | reverse complement strand
ATATATATATAAACCTAGTGATATAATGTTTCTCATGTAAGTACAAAGGACATAATTAAAAGTTTAAAACATTTTATGGCATTTCATATTAATTTTTTTTTTTTTATATTTGCTTTTTTGGGAAATTTTTAGATGTAGTATTATTATAAAAGAAATTTATTTTAGAATTCATTCAATTTTTATAATTTTAGTTTCAATTTTAAAATTACAAACTTTAAACTTTTAACCTTTTCATTGTTAGTTATATTAACTATATTATTATATATTTAAAATAAATAAATATTACTCATAGTAAAAAATTACTTTTTCAATATCCAAGTATATGTATATATTTTAAACCTATATATTTAAAATATTATTTTATATTATTGGAAAAATACTTACTACAAAATTATATCATTTCTCGGTTTGTATTTTGATATAAATTAAAGTTATTACTTAATTTATTTAAGTTTTTTAAATAATATGTAACCTAAGAATAAAAAGCAAATATGTAAAAAAAATTAACAGGTTAGATTCATTTTATTTTGAATGACCCATTTTAATTACAATTTTAAAATTACCACATTAAAATTTTAAAAAAAAAAAAAAAAAAAAATGTAACCTCATAGTTTAATTGAATTATATTTACTAATTATAACAGAAGGATAATTTTGTAGTAAGTATAATATTTTCCATAAAAAATATCTAAATTAAAATTTTAAAACTATTATATTTAAATATTTAAGGAAAATAAATGGCTACATTAGTCATTTCTCAGAAAATTAGTAAACTTTATGTAAAAATTAATTAAAATATTTTATTTTTATATATAACCTTAAAATTTTAAAATTCAATGTGTAGTAAAATAAAATGGGTCATACATTTATTTATATACATCTAAACTTTATTTATTCAGGTTTCATATTTTTCAATAAATTAATTAATTAATTAATAAATAAATTTTACTAAATTTTATTATGAGGTTTTCGGTTTTAGTTTTATTTAATTACAATTTTTAAACGGTGTTTATGTTTTTTAATACGTTTTTAACCAAAAAAAAAAATAACAGTTTAAAACATTTTTCTTGATATTCTCTGTTATTTAAGTCATGGATAAAAGCTATTTCATTTCTCTGATTCAGTAAATTTTGAATTTTTATAAATTTTATAAAATTAAAATTGTAATTAAAATTGTAGTTAAATAAAATAATTCTAACCTCTTGGTACATACATATGAAACTTTACTATGTAAGTTTTTGAATGACCCATATTTAAAATAAATAAATAATAATATAAAAGTAATAAATAAAAAGTGTTTAGTAAATCCCAAAAAAAAAAAAAAAAAAAAAAAAATATAATATACTTAAACTTAATATTAAAATATAAGGTTTAATGGATTCAACACTTTAACTATTCTTAAAAAATATAGTAAATAAAAATTAAAAAAATATTTCAAATATTAAATAAAAAGTATTGTAAAAAAATCTTTAATTTAAAAGATGAAAATAAAAAAGTAACAATTTTTTTTTTTTTTTTTTTTTTGGTCAGACGACATCCATTCAATTGCATTCCTCACCCCTAAAATTTAAAAATTTTTTTTTTTTTCAATTTGAGTAGAATATTTGGAAATGGGTCTTTAATGAAAATTTATGAAATAGAACTAATGCTTTTAATTTATTTGCAAAAATAAAATTATTCAATGGAAAATAATTATTTATACCATTTACATTGAGCACTATTTTGTAAAAATAAAATATCTATAAGAACACCTGGATTTTACTGTTCTTTCTTTTTTTTATATATATATATATATATATATATATATATATATGTAGATAGATAGATAGATAGATATGCTAAATATACACCTACACATGCAAAATATATAAATATATATACATACATACATACACATACATATATAAAAAAATTCCAAGAGGATAGAATCCAGGTAGAACTCAATGTCCAGGACACAGTAAGGATATAATATAACTCTATAGATCTAACATTTGTCCCACACTCTCATACTTACACTCTCTAAATTTTATTTTTTATTTCCGGAGTTGTTTTTCTGTTTTCTTTTTGAATTTGTGGGTCTGATGAATTGGATCATTTTTAAATGGAATAAATTATGACCATGAAATATTAGTGTTTAAGCCTTTTTTATATATATATATATATATATATATATATATATATATATATATATATATATATATATATAAATATATATACTACCAAGAAAAGGGATACGTATGCTTTGTTTAAAATGCATTTTAAAATAAAAATCTTTGTTAAAATTTTATTTTAATTTTCCTTCCAGGTTAATAGATGAAATTTAATATTTTCAATGAACCAAATAATTATAATAATTAATGTAAACATTAAGTCCTACAAAAATAATTTCACGAAATTTCATAAAATTAAATAGCGAAGTGCAAACAGATTTTTTTAAAAAAAGTCTAAGATTTCTTTAAAATTAATATTTAAGAAATAATAAAATTCATTCCTGAAGAAGTTCAGAATGTTTCATTAAAATCTGACAATTATCTGACAATTATCAGATTTTTTTCTAGAATTTCAAATCGATGTTTTTCATTACAAAAATAACCTCAAGTTTCTTGTAAAATTACGTGAACGCCACGTTAACGTCAGAAAAACAAGATTTTTTTCGACAAAATCCCGTTCTGAAACTCTTTAAAAATAATTTTAATCTTTTGTGGGGGATAGGATTTCCTATTTAATAATAACACTATATATTTAACGAAAAGACTTTTGTTTTATTAATTTGATGGATTTTTTTTTTCATTTTTATGCTAGCTTTTAAGTGAATCTTTGGAGGTGGTTAAATTTTATCTAATTTTTCTTGTGTTCTTATAATTTTCTTCTTTTTCAGACCAAATCTGATTTTCAGACCAAATCGGATTTTGAGATCAAATCAGATTTCCAGACCAAATCGGACTTTCAGACCAAATCGGACTTTCAGACCAAATCGGATTTTCAGACCAAATCGGACTTTCAGACCAAATCGATTTTTCAGACCAAATCGGACTTTCAGACCAAATCGGTTTTTCAGACCAAATCGGACTTTCAGACCAAATCGGATTTTCAGATCAAATCGGACTTTCAGGCTAAATCGATTTTTCAGGCCAAATCGGATTTTCAGGCTAAATCGAATTTTCAGGCCAAATCGATTTTTCAGACCAAATCGGTTTTTCAGACCAAATAGGATTTTCAGACCAAATCCGACTTTCAGACCAAATTGGTTTTTCAGACCAAATCGGTTTTTTAAAACCAAATGATTCTTTTGAGTGCAATTGGACTTATAGCCCGAATTACAGTTAAAATGACGTTCTGAAGTTCCACTGAATCAACTGAGAAATTAAAATCGTAATTTTTGTCTTATTAATTTGATGGATATTTTTTTTTCATTTTTATGCTTGTTTTTTAGCGAATCTTTGGAGGTGGTTATTTTTTTTTATCTAATTTTTCTTGTGTTCTTATAATTTTCTTCTTTTCTGGACATAAATTATATAGAAACTGTCCGAATTCTGTATGTCTGAACGCTTTTGTCTCCATCATCAAGGAAGATTTTATTTTTACTTTTAGCTAAATTTGCTGACCGTGTTTGGAAAATAAAACATTCCTATAACTTCAGATACATACATAAAAATTCATACATTGAGTTAAAAGAAAAGATAAAATCATCCTTAATAAAGGCTAAAAGACTAGTCGAAATCGCTCAGTGTGAGTTTGTGTGTGTTCTAAAGTATATATATATATATATATATATATATATATATATAATAAAAAGGCTTAAACACTAATATTCCAAGGTCATAATTTATTCCATTGGAATCGTAAATACGATCCAGTTCATCAGACCTACAAATTCAAAAAGAAAACAGAAAAAACAACTCCGGAATTTTTATTCAAAAAATATACATGTATGGGTATTTATATATTTTGCATATGTATGTATATTTACCACTAATATTATCTATCTATATATCTATCTATCTATCTATCTATCTATCTATCTATATATATATATATATATATATATATATATATATATATATATATAAGAAATATAGTTTTAAGGTGTGGTATATTTATGGGATAAAGTGCTCAATATCAGAGATAGAGCGTATATAAATATAAAAGTGAATTTATTTTTATTGTTTCTTGGTCAACTATAATATTTTTGTGGATTGCTGACATTGTCACACACACACACACACAGACACACACACACACGCAAACACACACACACACACACACACATATATATATACATATATATATGAAGAAATATAGTTTAATGGTCTGGTATATTTATGGGATAAATTGAGATACAGCGTATGTAAATATAAAAGTGAACATTGAAGTCAACACTCAGAGGCGATAGACTGTTTCATGCTAGATGCAACCATCAAGCCACATGTGTTGTTTTTTTCTTTTTACAAAAGCATATATATATATATATATATATATATATATATATATATATATTGAACAATAAAAAATCTTAAAAAATTAAAATCTTCAGACATACTGGGTTGTATGTTAATATTCTTTCTAGTTTATAGTTTTTATTATTATTATTTCATTTAGATTCCTCGAATAGTCTCGGCCAACATGGTCATCATCAGGAGAAAAAAAATTCTGTTTGTTGGTAGCAGTGAACTACAGAAATGAATGTCTTGATGGTGAAAATGAACTTTTGTCTGTAGTTTTCATTTGTTTTTTTTATTTATTTTTCTTTTCTTTAATATATATATATATATATATATATATATATATATATATATATATATATATATATATATTATGCTCTGTTTATAATAAACAGTATTAAATAAAAATATATATTTTTCTATGAAAATTTCTCGACATTCAGGCCGGTTAATATATATATATATATATCATGCTTTTGTAATGAGGTTTTCGCATTAAAATCAATATAAAGATCGCGCCTAATACATCGAAATACAAGGCTTATATAGAAGTGTGGAAAATTTCTCCGCTAAACCAATTCGGTAGACAAAGCTTAAATTCTCATGTTTGGCCAGATTTTTAGAATGTGGGTCAAGCAGATATGTTTTCAAGACCACATTATAATTTCCACTCTAATATATATATATATATATATATATATATATATATATATATATATATATATATATATATATATATCCTTCACGAGATAGGAATTAAAGAAAGAAATCAAGTGAAGAAGCCTAGAAGTGGGGGAGACCTTTTTAACGATCGGCGTGATAGGAGGGAATGGGCGAAAGTGGGTCTAAAATCAGTCGACTTGTGGAAATGGAATGCAGTAGTAATCTCTTATAAATCCCTACCTCCTTCGGATCAGTAATGCTTTAGGTAGAAGAAGAGAAGAATTTGACAGGAGGGACGTGTTTATCGCAAAATATCGATATAATGCTGACCACTGACCTACATACGGGACCCGCGCAGGAGTGAAAGGAAGTAAGGGAGACAGAAAGAGAGAAAGAGAAAGAGAAAGAAACCGAGAGAGAGAGAGAGAGAGAGAGAGAGAGAGAGAGATAGAAAGAGAAAGAAAATGAGAGAGGGAAAGAAAGTGGGTAAGAGAGTCAGTTGGAGTGTTATTGTTCTTCAATATGAGTGGTCTATTTCTGGTTTCAAAGAAGGCGGGAGTTTGATTGATAAAATGCCTTTCGTTGAGAGGCCTTTTATCGAAAAGATTGGTTTGGTTTCCAATATATATATATATATATATATATATATATATATATATATATTACAATAAACGTGCAATCAATTTACAAATACATGAATTATTCACACAAAACTAATGCAAAGGTTAATGATTTAAATGGCGAGACATCCATCATCGCAAACAATTCAAATAGTACACAAAAACCTCCAGATCCGTTATGAATGAATTGATCCTTGTTTCTATAAATTTCTGCCGTATTAGTTGTTATTTTTACTACAAGCTTTCGTCTGTTCCTACAGACATCTTCAGGTATATAATAGATGTTGTTCTTGTTTTTTTTTCTTTTTGCATTAGTTTTGTGTGAATAATTCATGTATATATATATATATATATATATATATATATATATATATATATATACACACACACACACACACACACACACACACACACACACACACACATATATATATATATATATATATATATGTATATATATAGTTTATGCAAATTTAGGTAATCCGTATGGGTAGACCTGAGGAGGATGATATCCAGAGAGCTCAATGTAAAATTCAGAGCAGATATGTTTGAATAAAAGACAGACCACGTTAAGATTCCATGTAATAAGCTATTTCACCATAATCCCTTTAACAGGGTTCTGGTTCATCAGACTTTACTTCCAAAAGCTGAAATGAAAAATGAAAAGAAATTCACACGTTTTTTACGGACCTCATCAAGTATACGCAAAGTTAACGAAGTGAGGAGGTGAGGTGGGAGAGAGGATATGAGTGTGTCATATGTATCATTTTAGTTTCCTATTTTAACCCCAGTGTGTCGGCTGGATGTTGTTCAAATCTAACGCGTCTCGTCTCTAGATAAAGGTGGTTAAGGGGTGAGCGATAAGGACTACATTAAGGAAGACTTTACAACAACCCCAATAAATTACACGACAGGTTTCATTCAAATTCTTAGACGCTGTCAGTTCGCGTTACTTTAATGTACATATTTGGGAGGTTAAGGTTTGATAAATATCTCAATTTTAAAACAATCTACGAAGAAATTAATTTGAAATTCGGTGGAGTTTTGGGTATTTTCTATGAAGCAGTCGATTGGAAAAATCCATAGACAGAACATTGAAAGAGCAATCCATTTTATATTTAGTACTTTTTCCACTAACACTTTTATCTTATAGCTTGTTAGGTTGACATTTCTTCGTTTGATTTTTGTTCATTAAGTAAACTCGTGATTGATTTTTGATATATATATATATATATATATTTTTAAAAAATATGATTCCATCGCTATATAAAAGTTTCCATGTTTCAAAAATAGAAGCTAATAGGCCTTTTATCGAAAAGATTGGTTTGGTTTCCAATATATATATATATACACACACACACACACACACACACACACACACACACACACACACATATATATATATATATATATATATATATTTAAAATATGATTCCATCGCTATAAAAAAAGTTCCATGTTTCAAAAAAAAAAGCTAAAGAACAACTCTATTTCATTCTGAAGCAAACTTTGGGAATAGGCGAAATCCAAAATTTATATGGAGCGGTTTTGATAGCTTCTATTTTTGAAACATGAGCACTGTTTTTAAAAATAAAAACAAAAATGCTAGACCTTTGAATGAATAATTTAACGGTTCTTTCCTATTTTTGTATCTATTTGCACACACACATATATAAATATATATATATATTTATTTATATATATAGATAGATAGATAGATACTGTTTATGCCTTATTTTTATAGATATAATTTATTTAAGTAAATGCTCTGTTTTTAATTAAACAGTATTAATTACAATTTACTTGCCTGAACGTTCGAAAAATTTCTAAGAAAATATGTGTTCTCCGACAGTGATCGAACCTATAGTCCTAATAGAAACACGTCATTTAATCTAACGTTCTGCTAACCATTCGTCCACAGAGAAGCGACTGGTTAGTCAAGTCCGAATTACTACTTATGAATACACACCTTTGACGATTTTTCTCGATCGATTATATTTGCTCACGAAATATAACTTAACGGAAGTAGATTCAGATCGACAATTATTTAATATTTTTATATTTATACGTTACTGTTACACATACAAATTATTTAAGTAAATGCTTTGATTTGTAATTAAACAGATTAACAGATTATTAAATAATTGTCTGTACTTAATCCATTTTATGATATATATATATATATATATATATATATATATATATATATATATATATATATATATATATATATATATATATATATATTGGAATAATTTTTTGATACCACAAAACAAATATAAGGATTTAAAGAAAATGAATTTTTGTATAACCATTTTTTTTTTTTTTTTTTTTTTTGGTTTGCAGGACCTAGGTACCTAGGTCTTTGCCCTATTTATCTGAAATTACCTTGGCTAGGCAGAAAATGCAAACTTTTGATTGATAAAGTTTCAGATGTTGTTTCTGCTACCTTCTTTTCGGCCAAAGTACGTGTTGTCTTTGGTACTCGTACTGTTTTTCCGTCTTTTTCCAAGGATCGTTTGCCCTATCATAATAAAAATTCGATTATATATAAATTTAAATGTCAGTGTGAACCTGAATACATAGGGCGAACATGTCTTCGATTGGAAACAAGAATCGGACAACATGTACCCAGACATATTAGATTGAATTTAGAAAGTCGCGTTCGTGTTTCGCAATCAGCTCACGAATCAGCGATCGGACAACACCTATTAGAAAATGAGTCATGCTCAAAACATTTCACAATGGACTCGTTTTCAATTATATGTGTAGGCAGGTCCAAACATCATCTGTCTATTTTGGAAGCCATTTGCCTTAAATTATTTAAGCCATCGCTTTCGAAACAAAAGGAGAATTTTTCAAGATCGCTAAATTTATTTTCTGAGCAACTTATTTTTCTATTTTACTGCTCAGGTTGGTTCATTTAATTTATTATTTACGCATTTATTTTAATCGTAAATTTATTTTAATTTTACGTATGTATATATTCGTAAGATTTTAGACGTGTTCCAACCATATTATTATTTTGGCGTTCTTCTTATCTCCATTGTTCATTTAAATCCAATGCCAACGAAAGACCCTGATGAAACGTTGGCCGAAAGGTACCTAGGTCCTGCAAACCAAAAAAAAAAAAATGGTTATACAAAAATTCATTTTCTTTAAATCCATATATATATATATATATATATATATATATATATAAGCAAATATATGGATATAGATCCGACAGTATGAAGAAAAATATACGGAAAAAACAAACAAAAATCCTAATATGCAATTATGCTGCATTAATGTTAATATAATATCAACGTCGGACGTTTCGGCCTAGTTGACCGTCTTCAGGACATATTCATAAAACATAATTAACATTAGACTATATTTAATTCAACATGAAAAGACGATGGACATAAGAATTAAATATAGTCTAATGTCTATTATTGTCCGACGTTGACATTATATTAACATGAAAACAGCATAATTGCATATTAGGATTTTGTTTGTTTTTTCTGTATATTTTTTCTTCATATATATATATATATATATATATATATATATATATATATATATATATATATATATATATATATATATATATATATATAAGTGCCTGAAAATCCTACCACGGTATGACTCAAGCCTTGTGAGTGAAATTGGGTAGACGGAACTCTTGATAGCTGTGCTAGCACAAAGTCATCGTGGCCGAGGGCTTGAGTGTGCTGGACTTGTTCAAATTGTTGATTACGCTAGATAACATTTTCCTCTTGTCTTTTTATTCATTCATATAATGCACAAAAAACGAAATCTTTGAAAACAAATAGAGCAACAATTAAATATAGTCAGGGAAAAAAAAGCTCACTCGAATATTTGAAAAAGATCATAAACAACTTGTCGATATTATTCAGCCAAACATATTTTTAAAAAAAATGTTTTATTTTAGGCACAGAAATCTACGTAAAGGCATTGTGAAAATGACTGAAGCCGAGATGCCAATAACAGTGCAGTTCCTTTTTTGGACTTTATTAAGAATCTGTACTTACAAAGTAGATATCCAAGACAAAGTCAGAAAAAAAAATTAGACAACACCTGCTATCGGCATCAAATATTTATTGTAATTGTAATGGTAATATAAGGAAACATTTGGTATTCACTGGCCAGGTACTCGGACATTTAACCGAATGGATATTTAGCCGAATATGCAGTGTTGTACTTACATGTATGTAACACTCTATATCGTAATGTGCGACATATATCTATATTTACTGTATTAATTTAAAATTATTCGTTTCTATTCTGCATATATTATATTTTACTTTAAATATTACTGTAAGATGGTAAGTATTTTGAGAAAAAGCACATTTTACTACAACAAAAATTTTAAGCTTTTACGATATGAAAGATCTTTCAATTTTGCTATTAATGATCATTATCCTAAAGGGATGAACTAGCTTTTATCTTACTGTTAAATACGAATTTAAATAATTAGAGGCTATTTTTTTTACCCCAATAATTAAAAAAATACTAAGTCTTGATTATTAGTTCAGCCAAATGTCTCTCGACCAAATGTTTCTTGGCCAAATATTTTTACATAAGTTAGGAATTTAGATAAATCTATGTGGGTAATCTCATGGCCAAATGTCCGGCCAAACATTGAACGAGTAACCACTATTGTTTTCCGTTGAAATTTATAAAATCTTCCTCTTGAAACACTTTTTTAGAAAAAAGGGGTTTCTCAAGTTCAGTAGCTTTTAACATTCATTCCAGTATTGATGGGGTTTTCCTTCCGAAACTTCTATGGAACGTCATCTTTATGTCACTATGCCGTTCGACAAGTAATGGTATGTAACCCAGATTTGAACTTTTTCGATCTATTGGACATTCATAAAAATATAAATTCTAAAAGTGTACAATATATTTTGTCTGTTAATCTTACTTATTATAAAACGCAGAGTGTGTGTGTGTGTGTGTGTGTGTGTGTGTCTGTACGTTTATATATGAGATCGTATTTCCTACATCTTTCAACCGATTTCAACAAAACTTCACAGGACTACCTAAAATTACCTTGCGGTGGTTCTGGCAGCGCCAAAAATTGGAAAAACACAATTGTTTTTGCACGAAATCAATTTGAAAACACGATTAAGAGGCATCGCTGTCGCGAGAATGAAAGGGGGACAACTCATATCGAGTTATACTTACAAAACCCACGTTGTTTGTGTGTGTGTGTTCGTTTATATATGGGATCGGATTTCCTACATTTTTCAACCGATTTCAACAAAACGTCACTTTTTTTTTTGGCAGGTAGTGTTTCTTATTGTATGGCACACTTTTTTCTTTATTTTTACATTCAGAATGCTTTAAAAATTCCATTTACAAGACAATTGTTTATAATAAAATTCTATTCAATCGGTAGACTCATAACGATTGAAAACAATGTTTTTGTTTGAGTTTGGGTTTGACCAATTCGTAAAAAAAAAAAACTAATTAAGACATACGTGTCTGTCAACCTTAAACAATAATCTTTGTCAATTTTATTTTTCAGTCGTTATGATGGTCGATACTTGATCTATCACTACAGTTACATTCCCGGGCAACGCCGAGCTCTACTGTTAGTAGTATATATCCCGTGAACAGCGTTTGATAAAACAAAACATCAATATTTTTACATAAGTTAGGAATTTAGATAAATCTATGTGGGTAATTGAATGAGAAAGTTAGTCCTTCGAAAGGACTACTTCAGACTAATTTTAATCGGTTAAGCAGGCTTCAAGTGCATTTTAATTGTTAAACAGCTTTAATATGAGTTATGGCTTCCTGAAATCAGGGTGAGATGACGCGTACTTTCGAAACTTCAAAATATAGCGGATTCCAAGCCAAAGTGAAAAAATGTAAACGGTGTTTACGCAAAAACGTCCCTAAATGAACATTTTCCAAACGGAAAAAATATGACCTACAAGACACTCACAAACGCACACTTATGAATACATATATATATATATATATATATATATATATATATATATATATATATATGTGTGTGTGTGTGTGTGTGTGTTATGTGTGTATATATATATATATATATATATATATATATACGCACACACTCTCCACCAGCATTTTCTCCATCAAGACATTCATTTCTGTAGTTTACTGCTAACAGCAAGCAGAAATATTTCTTCTCCCGATGATGGCCATTTTGGCCGAAACTATTCGAGGAATCTAAATGAAATAATAATAAAAAAACGAAAGAATATTAATCTAAATCCCAGTGTGTCTGAAGATTATAATTTTTTAATATTTTTTATTGTTCAAAATATATATATATATATATATATATATATATATATATATATATATATATATATATATATATATATCAAATGAGAGAACAAATAAAGTAAAAATGCACATTTCGTAGCATTTTTTTAAGTTCTCAGTACAAAGTAAAGAAAAATAGATTATTATACTTTTTTTTTAATAATAAATTACAGAAACATGAAGACCTGCCATTTCACGCCCATTTTTAGCATGTTCCATTGGTGAGGTATACGTTCAACTCGAGCACCATTTCCCGTTAACGGTTGCTTTGTGGAACCGACTCCCAAGATGTTACTTCCCCGATCACTAAAATCTTAACCTATTCAAATCTATGTTTATCTTCCCCACGTATCTCCATAAACTTTATCTCTTACTATGTAACTTTCTACCTCGAGTGGCTCTTCGGATTTTTACATCATTGTCAAAAAATAATATTATTCATATGAATGGGTAGGCCGAAAATTAGATCGTTGATTTGACGTAAATGCCTTTTCGTGGATATTATATTCTGAAGAGAGTACGTTTGTTTGCTGTTAAAATCCACATACCCCAAACCATATAAATACCAAATACGGGGTTGATGGGAAAAAGAGATGTATGTGTTTACGGAAACTCTGACGTTTTCAGTCCGGAAATGCCAATTTTATTCAAGGGGATCGGAATAAAAAGTGCCATTAAAGATGGCCGTCGAACAAAGACAGGAAGTAAATCTCCGGATATCCGGTGATTAAGACGCTCTGCACGAATCCATCGATACAAAATGGCGCCCGCAATCTTCACGTCCTCTGCTTGGATAATTCTTGCTGGCATAGTCGTTTTTATGATCGGGTCGAATTGTTTACGGCAGGTCGAAGGCTACCACAAAATGTGCGTATGTTGAATCGTTAAATGTTATGCATACATACTGTTGCAGAGACAAGACAGGTTCACAGATGTTTAGATTTAGATCCACGGTTAAATGAGGGGATCTGAAAAAAAAACAAAAAACAAAAAGAAAAACATCATCATCCAATAAGATATGGTCGGTTCTATGAAGAAGAAGAAGAAGAAGAAGAAGAAGAAGAAGAAGAAGAAGAAGAAGAAAAGTCACCCAACAAGCTATGTTCATTTTCAATGATGAAGACAATGATTATAATGATGATGATGGTGATGATGAAGAAGAAGGGCAAAAAGAAGAAGAAAAAGAAGAAAAAGAAGGAAAAGAAGAAGATATGAAGAAGCAATTGTCGAATAAGTTATGGTCGTTTCCCATGATGATGATGATGATAGAAAGCCGAAATAGTCTAATAAGTTGTGCTCGTTTTCTACGATGATGATGATATTGATGATGAGAAGAAGAAGAAGAAGAAGAAGAAGAAGAAGAAGAAGAAGCAATCGTCAAATAAGCTATGGTCGTTTCCCATGATGATGATGATGATGATGATAGAAAGGCCGAAATAGTCAAATAAGCTGTGTTTGTTTTCTATGATGATGATGATGATGATGAAGAAGAAGAAGAAGAAGAAGAAGAAGAAGAAGAAGAAGAAGCAATCGTCAGATGAGCTATGGTCGTTTCCCATGATGATGATGATGATGATGATAGGCCGAAATAGTCAAATAAGCTGTGTTTGTTTTCTATGATGATGAAGAAGAAGAAGAAGAAGAAGAAGAAGAAGAAGAAGAAGAAGAAGAAGAAGAAGAAGAAGAAGCAATCGTCAAATAAGCTATGGTCGTTTCCCATGATGATGATGATGATGATGATGATGATGGACAAGCCGAAATAATCGAATAAGCTGTGTTCGTTTTCTAAGAAGAAAGTAAAATTAAACAAAGAAGAGGAGTTAGGTACAGGAGCAAGAAGGAGGAGGAGGATGAGGAAGTAGGGGGAGAGAAAAGAAGGAAATAGTAACAGAATATCGATATGAAAGGCAGAGGGAAAAAATACTCTCACTTTGAGTAAATGGATGACGTAGAGTTAATAGGAGAGATAATAAAAATGCTAAATCTCTTAAGTGCTACAAAGGTAGGTACCTTCACTTGGTCGCGTTAAAAGAGCATAGCATGATGTAAAAAGGCCCCAAAGTCAATAAAAACAAAGTTTTGTCATCAAAATGTTTATGTTATTATTAAGAGGAAAGACCAAAGTATTTTTTATTATTTTTTGAAATTTTTTTACTTCTTTCTAGCACGTTCGAAGTCTGGGTTAAAAATCTTGTGTTTTTTTTGTTTCTTTTTTGTTTTGTTTTTTTTTTTGTTTTGTTTTTATGACAGCGACGAACTAGAGAAAAAAGGTTAGTTTTATTTTGCGCTTTTTCCGAGGAAAAAAAAACACATTGATTTGGAAATTCTTGCAAAATTCAAATAATTGTCAGATTTTGAAGAATCTTTCAGGACATATTCAGAAGTGAATGAGATTATTTTGTAAGTTTTTTTTTTAGAAAATCTTGGTAAGAATTTTATATATATATATATATGTTACGATGCACTTACATAATTTCATGAAATTTCGAGAAATTTCATTTTGAAGTGGGGAATTGTTTCATTAGTTTAAAACAGGACTCTTTGGAGAAAGCAAATCCTCAGATTTTTTTTTTTTTTTGTAACACTGTTACCTGTTCCATCGAAAATCTGCTCTTAACTGTAAAATAAAAAATACAATAAAACTATGACATTATTTAATTAGAAAAGCTTTTAATTACTTTTGTAAATAAGTTATCTTAAGAACATATTCGCTGAAGAAATTAAATTTTTTCGATGAATAATGAATTTTTACAATAATTTTTCATTTTTAAAAATTTTAATTGTAATAATATGATAGTTCAAAAATCCGTTAAAATTCTTCATTGCTTTCAAGAATTCAATTTGGTGATATCGTTAAGTGAAAAGTAAATTTACGAATCAAAATTATAAAAGTTCATAACAGTTTTTTGCACCCGAATATTTTTAAAATAATTTTAAATATAATCTTTAGTGAAAAAAACGTTCCTCATTTCTACCTATGGTAATCTACATATGGCATAATCCTTTAAAAGGTCACGTGATTTAAGAGTCGTCTGACGCACTGCAATTATTTCACTTTTAATTCTGTTCTGTTTCATCATTAACGTCAAAATATAAAAAAAAAAAGTTTTACTTTTCTTAATTGCTATTTCACTAAATATTTTTTTATTTTATGTATTTAGTTTTGGTCAGGCTTAAATTAATTTTTTGTTTAAGGTAGTAAACTTAAGATCCTAGAGACGAAATGCAAATTTCATAAAGCTCCTTAAAAAACCTACCTAAAAGTCAATAAAATATTAAATAATTGCTGAAAATATGTTTATTTGTAAAAATATTACTAGGTAATTAAAAACTAAAAAAAAAAATGGGTTCACTTACTCTTCATAAATATATCATTTCCGGTCATCCATAAAAGCCGTCATCACCTTAAGAGCTTCTCGATATATCAATAAAGATCAAAGAGGAACCCCTCATTAAGAATGACTTGTATATTGTTTTTTTTTATGTTATAAGTAAGTAATATTTATTTCAAGTCGGATTAATTTAGCTTTTAATTTTCTACTTTTACTCAAATAACGTGTAACAAATCTATAATTTAAATTTAAAAGAATTTTAAACCCGATAAATTCGTTTGTTTACAATTAGAGAATTAAGAAAATGGCCGCTTTTAAGAACATTCTTAAAAATCGAGTAATTATTTGACATTCCAATCTACATAATTTCTATCTGAAATACAGCAGGATATTTTACTTACTGGAAATAATAAATTTAATCATTTAGGTTTGAATTAAAACTAGAATGAAATCTTCAAGAATGCTTTTTGATCTTTAAAATTTAATTTTAAAACTTAGGTTATCGACAGTTTAGTGGAGGTACATATACAAAGGAGAGGAAATCGTGGAGAGCCATGATCAACATGTTCTGGTGGCACATAGAAGTAATAGAATGGTATAAATAAGACTTCTGCCTTCCCGTTCCGCCTTCTATTCACACAAGGTCGACACGTAAGTGCTGCCTTACCCGGTCTCTGTTTTCCCTCAATATGCCCCTTGAGTTTCCCAAGCACCCCCTCCTTATAATGTGTCGAAGGAATTTCATCTGTCTTTTTCTGATTTTGATTTGGTATTTTCTTTAAGACTTCCGTGTTGCTTACTCGCTCCTTCCATGGTATTCTCAGCATCCTTCTGTAGAACTATATTTCTACTGCCTCCAGGTTTTCCTTACATTAATCGTCCAACATTCACTGCCATATAAAATCTCCCTACACCCGTTTGCAGACATATTCGTGTTCGATGACTTTAATGCCCACCGTACCAAGTGGCTTAAACACTCCGTCACTGACCTTGCTGGCACCCAAACCCTTAACTTCTAAGCCTGTCACGCAAGTAACCGTGACGGACACGCTTCACTTCTCGATCTTCTTGCCTCTATACCTGACTCAGGTCTTACAACGCAGCTCTGCCCTCTTGGCAACTCTGATCATGTGGTAGTGTCTGTAAACATCTCCTTTCCCTCCACAGCTAGCCAAGAAACTCCTGCCAACAGAATATCCTTGTGTTACCAACGAACAGATCGGTACTCGTTCTGTAATGTAACATAGAGAGTTTTTAAACACCCTGTTCAAAAATGCACGTCTGAGGCCTCCTCTGAGTGAAAGCCGCTATCGATGCTTTCATTCCAGCAAGGAAACACCAATTTAAACCGCGTTTATCACGCTGACTTTCATCTGCATGCTCGGTCGCTATAGTCTACAGGAAACATTTGTTCCATTTGCACCAGTGCGACACGTCTGACTGCAACAGATATATCTTTGCTCGTAACGAATGCAAGCGTGTCATCAATGAAGCGAAGTACCTATTTGCTGATAGAATACAACTTATAGCATCTCGCAAGTTCAGTTCCAGAGATTATTGGCGGCTCTGAAAGTGTGCGCTGAATAACAGCAAATCCTGAATCCCTCATCTATTCAATCAATTCGAAGTTCTGACATCAACAGCAGATAAGGTTGAATGGTTTGCTCGGAAATTCTCTTCCCACTCAACACTCGTCTCAGTTGGAATACCCAGACCTGATCCCCACACCCCACCTAGAACTGAGGCTATACTGAGTGATATGTGCATAACTCTATCACTGGTCTCATTTCTAAATTAGACTCCCATAAGGCAAGCGGAGGTGACGCGATCCCAGCCGTCGTCCTAAAGAAATGCGCTACCGAGCTGGCTCCATTTCTCTCCTATACACCTATTGCTTTGCTGCTTCCTGCTTTCCACTTTGTTGGAAGCCCTTCTCTGTAGTTACTGCTTTTAAGAACTTTGCAGAAAATTCTGACCCCTCTATTAATCTCCTACCGCTTTTCGGCAAAGTATTCATCACTTTAATCGATGCTCACGACCTACTCTTTGACAAACAGTATGGATTCTGTTTTGCCCGCTCTATCGCTGAAGTGTTTACGGCTAACACTGAATAAGTATATCAAGCCTTGATA
>CAHIKZ030002490.1:1300000-1415000 GCA_903632075.3 Acanthosepion pharaonis | reverse complement strand
TTGTAATTGTTGTTGTTGCTGTTGTTGTTGTTGTTGTTCTAATTATAATTAAGATTATGTATTTTCCCCTCCTTCTTCTTCATCTAGAACACATCCGTAACCACTGATGATCCCATACTTCCACATCTGCTATGCATTCCTGTATTAAACCCATTAGCAATGCATTTACATTATACATATAATAGCCCTATTCTATCAGTAATGCTTGCATTCATTCCTGACCACTGACAATCCCTTTCTTCCTCATTTGCAATGCATTCCTATAGTAAAATCATTAGTAATGCATTTACATTATACATATAATAGCCCTATTCTATAAGTAATACTTGCATTCATTCCTGACCAATGACAATCCCTTTCTTCCTCATTTGCAATGCATTCCTATAGTAAAATCATTAGCAATGCATTTCCATTATACATATAATAGCCCTATTCTATCAGTAAAACTTGCCTTCATTCCTGACCACTGACAATCCCTTTCTTCCTCATTTGCAATACATTCCGATAGTAAAATCATTAGCAATGCATTTCCATTATACATATAATAGCCCTATTCTATCAGTAATGGTTGCATTCATTCCTGACCACTGATAATCACTTTCTTCCTCATTTGCAATGCATTCCGATAGTAAAATCATTAGCAATACATTTACATTATACATATAATAGCCCTATTCTATCAGTAATACTTGCCTTCATTCCTGACCACTGACAATCCCTTTCTTCCTCATTTGCAATGCATTCCTATAGTAAAATCATTAGCAATGCATTTCCATTATACATATAATAGCCCTATTCTATCAGTAAAACTTGCCTTCATTCCTGACCACTGACAATCCCTTTCTTCCTCATATGCAATACATTCCGATAGTAAAATCATTAGCAATGCATTTCCATTATACATATAATAGCCCTATTCTATCAGTAATGCTTGCATTCATTCCTGACCACTGACAATCCCTTTCTTCCTCATTTGCAATGCATTCCTATAGTAAAATCATTAGTAATGCATTTACATTATACATATAATAGCCCTATTCTATAAGTAATACTTGCATTCATTCCTGACCAATGACAATCCCTTTCTTCCTCATTTGCAATGCATTCCTATAGTAAAATCATTAGCAATGCATTTCCATTATACATATAATAGCCCTATTCTATCAGTAAAACTTGCCTTCATTCCTGACCACTGACAATCCCTTTCTTCCTCATTTGCAATACATTCCGATAGTAAAATCATTAGCAATGCATTTCCATTATACATATAATAGCCCTATTCTATCAGTAATACTTGCATTCATTTCTGACCACTGACAATCCCTTTCTTCCTCATTTGCAATACATTCCGATAGTAAAATCATTAGCAATGCATTTCCATTATACATATAATAGCCCTATTCTATCAGTAAAACTTGCCTTCATTCCTGACCACTGACAATCCCTTTCTTCCTCATTTGCAATACATTCCGATAGTAAAATCATTAGCAATGCATTTCCATTATACATATAATAGCCCTATTCTATCAGTAATACTTGCCTTCATTCCTGACCACTGACAATCCCTTTCTTCCTCATTTGCAATACATTCCGATAGTAAAATCATTAGCAATGCATTTCCATTATACATATAATAGCCCTATTCTATCAGTAAAACTTGCCTTCATTCCTGACCACTGACAATCCCTTTCTTCCTCATTTGCAATACATTCCGATAGTAAAATCATTAGTAATGCATTTCCATTATACATATAATAGCCCTATTCTATCAGTAATGATTGCATTCATTCCTGACCACTGATAATCCCTTTCTTCCTCATTTGCAATGCATTCCGATAGTAAAATCATTAGCAATGCATTTCCATTATACATATAATAGCCCTATTCTATCAGTAATGATTGCATTCATTCCTGACCACTGACAATCCCTTTCTTCCTCATTTGCAATGCATTCCTATAGTAAAATCATTAGCAATGCATTTCCATTATACATATAATAGCCCTATTCTATCAGTAAAACTTGCCTTCATTCCTGACCACTGACAATCCCTTTCTTCCTCATTTGCAATACATTCCGATAGTAAAATCATTAGCAATGCATTTCCATTATACATATAATAGCCCTATTCTATCAGTAATGATTGCATTCATTCCTGACCACTGATAATCCCTTTCTTCCTCATTTGCAATGCATTCCTATAGTAAAATCATTAGCAATGTATTTCCATTATACATATAATAGCCCTATTCTATCAGTAAAACTTGCCTTCATTCCTGACCACTGACAATCCCTTTCTTCCTCATTTGCAATACATTCCTATAGTAAAATCATTAGCAATGCATTTCCATTATACATATAATAGCCCTATTCTATCAGTAATGATTGCATTCATTCCTGACCACTGATAATCCCTTTCTTCCTCATTTGCAATGCATTCCGATAGTAAAATCATTAGCAATGCATTTACATCATACATATAATAGCCCTATTCTATCAGTAATGCTTGCATTCATTCCTGACCACTGACAATCCCTTTCTTCCTCATTTGCAATGCATTCCTATAGTAAAATCATTAGCAATGCATTTACATTATACATATAATAGCCCTATTCTATCAGTAATGCTTGCATTCATTCCTGACCACTGATAATCCCTTTCTTCCTCATTTGCAATGCATTCCTATAGTAAAATCATTAGTAATGCATTTACATTATACATATAATAGCCCTATTCTATCAGTAATGCTTGCATTCATTCCTGACCACTGACAATCCCTTTCTTCCTCATTTGCAATGCATTCCTATAGTAAAATCATTAGTAATGCATTTACATTATACATATAATAGCCCTATTCTATCAGTAATGCTTGCATTCATTCCTGACCACTGACAATCCCTTTCTTCCTCATTTGCAATGCATTCCTATAGTAAAATCATTAGCAATGCATTTACATTATACATAATATAGCCCTATTCTATCAGTAATGCTTGTATTCATTCCTGACCACTGACAATCCCTTTCTTCCTCATTTGCAATGCATTCCTATAGTAAAATCATTAGCAATGCATTTACATTATACATATAATAGTTCTATTCTATCAGTAATGCTTGTATTCATTCCTGACCACTGACAATCCCTTTTCTTCCTCATTTGCAATGCATTCCTATAGTAAAATCATTAGTAATGCATTTACATTATACATATAATAGCCCTATTCTATCAGTAATGCTTGCATTCATTCCTGACCACTGACAATCCTTTCTTCCTCATTTGCAATGCATTCCTATAGTAAAATCATTAGCAATGCATTTCCATTATACATATAATAGCCCTATTCTATCAGTAATGCTTGCATTCATTCCTGACCACTGACAATCCCTTTCTTCCTCATTTGCAATGCATTCCTATAGTAAAATCATTAGCAATGCATTTACATTATACATATAATAGCCCTATTCTATCAGTAATGCTTGCATTCATTCCTGACCACTGACAATCCCTTTCTTCCTCATTTGCAATGCATTCCTATAGTAAAATCATTAGTAATGCATTTACATTATACATATAATAGCCCTATTCTATCAGTAAATCTTGCCTTCATTCCTGACCAATGACAATCCCTTTCTTCCTCATTTGCAATACATTCCGATAGTAAAATCATTAGCAATGCATTTCCATTATACATATAATAGCCCTATTCTATCAGTAAAACTTGCCTTCATTCCTGACCACTGACAATCCCTTTCTTCCTCATTTGCAATATATTCCTATAGTAAAATCATTAGCAATGCATTTCCATTATACATATAATAGCCCTATTCTATCAGTAATGATTGCATTCATTCCTGACCACTGATAATCCCTTTCTTCCTCATTTGCAATGCATTCCGATAGTAAAATCATTAGCAATGCATTTACATCATACATATAATAGCCCTATTCTATCAGTAATGCTTGCATTCATTCCTGACCACTGACAATCCCTTTCTTCCTCATTTGCAATGCATTCCTATAGTAAAATCATTAGCAATGCATTTACATTATACATATAATAGCCCTATTCTATCAGTAATGCTTGCATTCATTCCTGACCACTGACAATCCCTTTCTTCCTCATTTGCAATGCATTCCTATAGTAAAATCATTAGTAATGCATTTACATTATACATATAATAGCCCTATTCTATCAGTAATGCTTGCATTCATTCCTTCCTGACCACTGACAATCCCTTTCTTCCTCATTTGCAATGCATTCCTATAGCAAAAATCATTAGCAATGCATTTACATTATACATATAATAGCCCTATTCTATCAGTAATGCTTGCATTCATTCCTGACCACTGACAATCCTTTCTTCCTCATTTGCAATGCATTCCTATAGTAAAATCATTAGCAATGCATTTACATTATACATATAATAGTGAAATTCTATCAGTAATGCTTGCATTCATTCCTGACCACTGACAAATAGAAAGTCCCTCATTTGCAATGCATTCCATAGTAAAATCATTAGTAATGCATTTCCATTATACATATAATAGCCCTATTCTATCAGTAATGCTTGCATTCATTCCTGACCACTGACAATCCCTTTCTTCCTCATTTGCAATGCATTCCTATAGCAAAATCATTAGCAATGCATTTACATTATACATATAATAGCCTATTCTATCAGTAATGCTTGCATTCATTCCTGACCACTGACAATCCCTTTCTTCCTCATTTGCAATGCATTCCTATAGTAAAATCATTAGCAATGCATTTACATTATACATATAATAGCCCTATTCTATCAGTAATGCTTGCATTCATTCCTGACCACTGACAACCTTTCTTCCTCATTTTGCAATGCATTCCTATAGTAAAATCATTAGTAATGCATTTACATTATACATATAATAGCCCTATTCTATAAGTAATACTTGCATTCATTCCTGACCAATGACAATCCCTTTCTTCCTCATTTGCAATGCATTCCTATAGTAAAATCATTAGCAATGCATTTACATTATACATATAATAGCCCTATTCTATCAGTAATGCTTGCATTCATTCCTGACCACTGACAATCCCTTTCTTCCTCATTTGCAATGCATTCCTATAGTAAAATCATTAGTAATGCATTTACATTATACATATAATAGCCCTATTCTATAAGTAATGCTTGCATTCATTCCTGACCACTGACAATCCCTTTCTTCCTCATTTGCAATGCATTCCTATAGTAAAATCATTAGTAATGCATTTACATTATACATATAATAGCCCTATTCTATAAGTAATACTTGCATTCATTCCTGACCAATGACAATCCCTTTCTTCCTCATTTGCAATGCATTCCTATAGTAAAATCATTAGCAATGCATTTCCATTATACATATAATAGCCCTATTCTATCAGTAAAACTTGCATTCATTCCTGACCACTGATAATCCCTTTCTTCCTCATTTGCAATGCATTCCTATAGTAAAATCATTAGCAATGCTTTTACATTATACATATAATAGCCCTATTCTATCAGTAATGATTGCATTCATTCCTGACCACTGATAATCCCTTTCTTCCTCATTTGCAATGCATTCCTATAGTAAAATCATTAGCAATGCATTTACCTCATACATATAATAGCCCTATTCTATCAGTAATGCTTGCATTCATTCCTGACCACTGACAATCCCTTTCTTCCTCATTTGCAATGCATTCCTATAGTAAAATCATTAGCAATGCATTTACATCATACATATAATAGCCCTATTCTATCAGTAATGATTGCATTCATTCCTGACCACTGATAATCCCTTTCTTCCTCATTTGCAATGCATTCCTATAGTAAAATCATTAGCAATGCATTTACATTATACATATAATAGCCCTATTCTATCAGTAATGCTTGCATTCATTCCTGACCACTGACAATCCCTTTCTTCCTCATTTGCAATGCATTCCTATAGTAAAATAATTAGCAATATATTTAAATTATACATATGACTACTCTCTTCTTACAGCAATACTATTTTTAAATTTTCAACCTGATCACATATTTTCTTTCATTTGCAATGCATTTTTATTGTAAAATCATAAGGAAAAAAAGTTTTAATTATATCATATAATAACCCTATATAGTCACTAACACCAGACTATTGATTATATTTTAACAATGAAGTCCGTAGTATTATTCAGTACGCTGAAGACAGTAACAGGTCAAAATTCAAAGCGTTTTTCTGTATTATTCGTGTGTTGATTTTGAATTTTCGATGTTTACTTTAACAGAAAACCAGCATTCTCTATCAAGTTTTCCAAGAAATGGGAGTCAAGATATGTCTTTCCAAAACAGAAACTATGAGCCGGAAATGAAATTATATATCATAGTAAAATCATTTCAAATGAATTTTTATTGTAAAATAATTTTCAATAAATTTTTATATTAAAGTCATATGCAATTAATTATTTTTATGAAAAAAAAATTGAATACATTTTATAGAAAATCTTTTCAAGCGATTTTTTTAATCCTCAAATGATTTCCAATGAATTTTATAGAAAAATATTTCGAATAAATAAAACCTTTTCAACGCATTTTTATAAAAAATAATTTCCAATGAGTCTTTATTTTAAATTTATTTTCAATAAATTTTTATAGCTCAACAATTTCTAATACATTTTTATAGTAAACGAATTTCCTATGAAGTTTTTTTTAGTAAAATCATTTCCAATAATATTTTGTACTAAAGTCATTTTCGATGAATTCTTTTCGTAAAATGATTTCCAAAGACGTTTATAAAAAAAAAAATAATAATTCGCAAGGAATTTTTATTCTTAAGTGATTTTCAATAAATGTTTATAATAAAAATCTTCCCAATGGATTTTTATATACTGAAATCATTTTTAGTATTTGTTATATTGAAATAATTTCCAATCTATTTTCATAATAATGTAATTTCCGAGTAATTTTTTTATTAATATAATTTCAAACGCATTTTCGTAAAGAAATCATTTTCAATGTGTTTTTACAATGTTAATTGATTCACATTAAATTATTTGCAGTTCAATAATTTATAACATATTTGTTATAGTAAAATCATTTCCAACGATTTTAATAAGATATTTTCCAATCAATTTTTATAACTAATTTATAATTTATAGATTCAATATTTATTTAAATTTCTCTCTTATTTTCTTTGCAGTTTTACCGTAGCAATTACCCAATGCACATATATGATAGAACGGGTATGGGTCATTCAGAGATTCCCTACCCCAGCCCAAAACAAAATCCACTGATATAAAACAGAATTCACGTTTTCTCATCAGAGGGACTGGTGAAAATGAGCGTTGATAAAGTGATGTAACCGTTACACATCGTTGGATTACTAAGGACGGAGAATAAAAAAAAAAAAAAGAATCAGCAGAAAGCGATTGACATTGATTTAAATTTTTGAAGATTAATTGGAAAGCATAGAGCCGGAAGAGATTTCCACAGCACGAGAGGAGAAACTGTTAAGTGTTGAGGCCTCTTCACTAGTCTAGTTCATCCATTACGTATTAAAAAAGTAGGAAAGAAATCCACTCCGAAACAGAAAATATGAGATCGAACCCAAGTGAAAGTAGAGTTAACTACGGGTCTGATTATCGATTATATAGTGACGGAACTAGATATTTGGGACCCTGAAGCTTGAACAAATAAATAGATCTCTTCATAACCAGCAACACTAACTTAAGCATTCACCAGCCGAAATAGAGTTCAACAAGCCCATACAGCCGGAGAGTCGGGTGCTGCCTGCCCTCTTGAAAATTTAGAAATCTGACCAACTACAGGGGGATTTTGAGGTCATATGAAATGGATATTAGAACATATTCTCAGGCCAATCTTAGTTACTTTAATCCATTCGTTTATGACTCTATCACAGAAATGGCTTTATTGTAATAAAAAAAAAAAAATATTAGAAAAATTTACTCCTTAAAAAAAGTTACTTCATTCCGTCCTCAAGGATTAAGGACCCTGAAGCCTAAGCTTTTTTTTTCATTTTTTCTATCGAATTCAATCCAAGCAAGGTAATAAAGCCGCTAAGACAAAATGGAAGAATTAGAAAACAGAAAGATTATTAGGGATCGAGAACAATAGAAAAGTAATCAGGAAAACAGTAGATTGCTTATGGTTTCTTTCGTATTTTATTTCATTGGATTTGAGGAGAAAAAAAACAAAAGGCGAACATAATTAACACTTCATATTTAACAACGAGGATAAGTAATTATTTACATTATTCGGACGATTGTCCTCATCTTTGCCGCCATATTTATCACAACATTTCGGCCGTTGTACGCTCCAGCCTTCTACGTATGTTGGAATGTCAAGGACACATGGCACAGTGGATAAAGGCGTTGGTAAGATCCAGTGACACGATCCAAAGAGTGTGAGTTCAATACACGGTTAAGGCAGTGGAGAAATTTCAGAGGGAAATTAACAGGAGATAATTGATAACTGACATCCATTAAACATGGCACGTCGCACTAGAACAGTCTACCTCAGTGAGTGAAATAAAGGGTTCAGTTCGACATTCCAACCACCTGAAGAAGGCCGGAGCGTACAATGGCCGAAATGTTTTGATATATATGGCGACAAAGACGAGGACAATAGTCAGAATAATGCAAATAATGTGCATAATACCTCATCTCAGAAATATAGACAGATATTGAAAGGCCAAAACGTTGTAATAAATACGGCGACAAAGATGAGGACAATAGTCCGAATAATGTAAATAGTGTACATAATACCTCATCTCAGAAATATAGACAGATACTAAAGTGTCGAAACGTTGTAATAAATATGGCGACAATGATGGGGACAATCGTCCGGATAATGTAAATAGTGTACATAATACCTCATCACAGAAATATAAACAGATGCTGAAAGGACGAAACGTTGTAATAAATATGGCGACAAAGATGAGGACAATAGTCCGAATAATGTAAATAATGTACATAATACCTCATCTCAGAAATATAGACAGATACTAAAGGGTCGAAACGTTGTAATAAATATGGCGACAATGATGGGGACAATAGTCCGGATAATGTAAATAGTGTACATAATACCTCATCTCAGAAATATAGACAGATACTGAAAGGGCGAAACGTTGTAATAAATATGGCGACAAAGTTGAGGACAATAGTCCGGATGATGTAAATAGTGTACATAATACCTCATCTCAGAAATACAGACAGGTACTGGAGGATAAGTAAACTGAACATAGAATAAGCTTCGCATGGTTTGGTTTTGTCTAGGAAAAGGAAGATACTAAAATAAATATTTAGATGGTGTCGCTAAAATCTGAACACACTGGAAATCTCAATAACTATATATTTTTTTATCTTCACTGATTAAATATGGTTTTTGAAGTCATGTGCTGTTTATGACCTCATCATTCGCCATATACATTTGGAGCCATTTTTCTTCACGTTAATCAAGACTTCCTAATTCAAAGTTGTCAACTATTTCAGCATCTCTTGCTTCTCACATGACGATTGTAATTTCTTGCGATTTGCATTGAACTTTGTCGTTGTCGTGCGCACACTAAAACCTTTCTTCTTCTGGGGTACGCTAAAGGTCTACTCAATGAAAATCCCAGATGCAACAGACTTGATTGAACGCATAAAGAGTGAATATGCTAAAATAAAAGGCAATGTGGAGTTATTGCATCAATTTCACGGGGAATCTTGCAAAGAGCATCAATCGTTACATCACAAATGATATTCATCATATTGAAGATGTTATTTGTTAATATTCCAATTCAATATATATTATTGAAAATTTAATTTCTTGATAATATGCATTTTTGCATATGTGCCCAAACTTTAGGGATATCCTGTATCGTCGTCGTCGACATACGTCCGTCTCAAGAGACGATGGAGTAGAGCGGTGTCTCGGCGGGATATATGGAGAACTAGAGCTGCCAGACGTCTAGTTTCCTCTCTTGGCCTTGCTAGCAGAGTCCAAAGGAGAGGATAAACTAATACAGTTTGGTACCAACACGGCTGCAGGAGTTGCCGTAAAGTAGCACAAAGCGCCGTCCATCCGTCTTTGGGGCTCCACTCCGGGTTTGAATTCAGAGTTGTCCTTCTAGACCAGTTGCCATCCAAGGCTATAGAACCCAGTCTGTCCTACTATTTACCCTTAGCTGAAGAGAGAAGAAGAGGATTCATACCTTTCCCAAGGTTATTAGCACGTAAGTGAATGTAATGGATTCGACTGGAATTCGAAATCGGCTCTCCGATTCCACAATCCAAGCCGCTATCCATTACTCCACCGTGCCTCCACACCCTGTATAGTAACCCAAAAAATCGAGCCATGTTCTTAATAATCTCTCATGTGGCTGTCATGCATGGTACCTAGACCCGTTTGGAAATGTCGAAATTATCAGCTAGATACAAACGTTTTCACAGATCAGTGATTAAATATAGCTTCAAGCGAATGAGACCTGTGGATTACAGGGAGGACTGAACTCGTTGGATATCCAAGAGAACAGAAAATCAATACCACATTACTTGAAGACATCCAGAAGCAGCAACAACTAAAATGGATTGCACAAGAGAAAATGATTACGTAATCAAAATGTTGACTTTCCACACTGTCTGAAACAAAAGGTTAGGAAGGAAACCCCCCATCAATAGTAGAAAGAACGACAACATATACTGTACACTTTTTTAAAATCCGACTTAAGACAAATATTTTATAAATTTCAGCTGACTTTAATGTTATTTGGTCAATGAATGCTGACCTTTCCTATATAAAAACTGTTAACCTCTCAATTATTTTCAATATAAAATATAAATTAATCAAGTATTATCTGGAAAATTTTAATAAGTTCTAGAATGTAGACAGTCCCTTTATTTCTGTATTTACGAGAAAATGTGGAAGTTACAAGGTTGCGTATTATATGTGGGGTGCGTTTTCAAACAAACAAGAAAAATAGCAGCCAACAAAAACTTGGCATTCAACCACAGACCGTTGATTGCCTTTTTATTGTGATTATATTAAAACAAATTATCAACGACATTTCATTATACCCGTGTTCTTTTTCTTGGTTCAGAAGTTAGAGTGAGTAAGTACAAGGATCGTATCCTTTCTCAAGCTCAAGTCAACCTTGCGCAGATTTGAAACAGCCAAAGGAAGTTGAGCACTTACTTTATCACTGAGAATGTCCGTTTTCTTTTTCGTGGTTCAGAAATGATGGTAGTCTGTATAAGCATCGCTACAATCGTAGCGCTAAAGTCTGCCTTGCACTGATTTTGAACAACCAATGAGAAAGCTTGACATGTTTTGTAGGTTGATGTTTTGGAAGGCACGTGCGAGCGCCATCAGTTGGAAAATGCGAAGAGATTTCAGTCGTCAGTGGAGCGGTGAAACTATCGTTTCCCAGTGGGAACGTAATTACCACGTCGTGCTATATCTTGGAGCAAAAAGAGAGAGTGAGTGAGGCAGGAAATCTACGCCTTTTTTTACATACTTCAACAGTGCCACTTAACGGCGTTTTAAGAAACCAGGGTGGGTGTTGATATTTCCGGAAAATGTATTTCATTTTTTTAATTATTCATTATTATTATTATGTCATTTATAGTTTTTATTTAAATTTCCTACAAAGTCATAGGGGAGCTTAGAAATTTACTCAATCGAAATTTAGCTCAAGTTTGCAAAATTCCGTATTTAATCGCAAGATAGGTCCCTAGAGAGACATTTAGTTTATTAATAATTATAGTTTATTAATAAAAAGAATGCTCTAAGTTAAGATGGTTAGAGATAACCCGAGATCAGTTCAATATCGGGTTTCGAGAACTTGGCCTGTGTCAGACTAAGCAACCTTTATCAAATACTTAAATAAACAAAATCAAATGAAACCAACACTAAAATCAGGACTTAATTAGCGATAGCTTTCTTTGCTTTTCCTACTCCCAGATGCAAAATTTCGCGTAAAATGCCGTATTTAATCATAAGATAGGCCACTACAGAGACCATTACTTGGATAAAGCAAACAAATGAATAAAGGGATTAAATATGTTTTTTCTCGTGAAAGTTATCTTCTATCAATAAAAAGAATGGTCTACGCTAAGATAGATAGAAATGCACTGAGATCAATTCACTATCGGATGCCTAAAATTTGCGGCCCTGTGTCAAACTTAGCGACCTTTACTAAATACTTAAATAAACAAAACAAAAAGAAACGAACACAATAATCAGGAGTTAATTAGCGATATCTTTCTTTGTTTTTTCCCACTCAAACCGCAGTAGCTATATTTAGCGTAAAATGACGTGTTTAATCATAGGATAGGCCACTACAGAGACCTTTAGTTAGAGAGAGCAAATAAATAATAAAGGGGTTAATTTTTTTTTTCTCTCGTGAAAGTTATCTTCTATCAATAAAAAGAATGGTCTACGCTAAGATAGTTAGAAATGCACAGAAATCAATTCGCTATCGGATGCCGAAAATTTTCGGCCCTGTGTCAAACTTAGCAACTTTTACCAAATACTTAAATAAACAAGACCAAACAAAAAGAAAGTAACAATATAATCAAGTGATAATTAGCGGTAGCTTTCTTTGTTTTCCCACTCAAACAGCAGCTGCTATATTTCGTCTAAATAACTTCATCCTTTGTAATAATTATTCGATTCTTATTAACTTTGTATCAACATCTTTCGATTATTATCAGCGAGCGTTTCATTCTTGTTATTAATTTACAAGTTTCCCTGGGCAAGTAATAAACGTCGCGCAGTAATTAGTCTCTAAGTGGTGATAGTTTATCACACCCCGATGCTATCAAACTAATTAGAGAGAAAAACGACGAAAAAATTAATGTACAAATAAAAATAGGTAGTCAATATTTCAAATTAAGCTTGTCTCCGAATATTCCCTTCTTTATATATATATATATATATATATATATATATAGCAATGCGGGCGTGTTTATGTACGTATAATGAGGTACTGAAAAGTTGTCAGCATTCTGAAGTGTAAATATTTGGAGAGATTTGATGTAAAATGATTCGAAATTATTTTAGTATAAGAATACATTAGATTATGATTTTACAATGAAAATGCATTGAAAATTATTTGTTATGAAAAATACTTTGATGATGATTTTACTATGAAATTACACTGGAAAGCGTGTTATTATAAAATGCATTGAAATTGGTTTTACTATGAAAATAAAAAATAAAAATGTTTTTATATAAAAACGCATTAGAATTTATTTTAGATTAATTTAATAGATTTTAAAATAAAAAGCAGTGAAAATTGTTTTATAAAAATGCATTGGTAATGATTTAAAAATATATTAGAAATAATTTTGCAATAAAATTCACTGGAAATGTACTCAATATAAAATGCATTACAAATGATTTTTCTTTGAAAATTATTTTAATATGAAGAAATTATTAGAAATACTTTTACTGTACATATATATGGAAAATGAGTTTAAAATGAATTGAGAATTATTTTAGTATAAACATGCATTGGAAATAATTTTTACTATGAAAATACATTGGATATGATTTTTACTATGAAAATGCATTGGAAGCGATTTTTACTATGAAAATAAATCGGAAATGATTTTTACTATGAAAATTTATTGGAAATGATTTTTACTATGAAAATGAATTGGAAATGATTTTTACTATGAAAATGCATTGGAAATGATTTTTTCTATGAAAATGCATTGGAAATTATTTTTATGAAAATGCATTGGAAATGATTTTTATTATGAAAATGCATTGGAAATGATTTTTACTATGAAAATGAATTGGCCAATGATTTTTACTATGAAAATGCATTGGAAATGATTTTTATTATGAAAATGAATTGGAAATGATTTTTACTATGAAAATGCATTGGAAATGATTTTTATTATGAAAATGCATTGGAAATGATTTTGCTATAAAATGAATTGAAAATGATTTTAATATAAAATGAATTGGGTACGTTATTACTATAAAAATGCGCTGAAAAATTTTACCCTAAAATTGCATTGCATATAATGTTACTGTAAATATACATTGGACTTTGTTCAATTATAAAAATATATTAGAAATATTTTTACTAAATATGTGGATGAGAAAAGTTCTTTGCAGGACTACGAACAGAATCCAAAACGAATGCCGATGTTTTTGATAATTTTTTCCAGATTTGGGAAGTGGCTTTTATTAATACTTTAAATACATGCCTTGGAGACGAAGGTTAATCAAGGATTCTTTGAAGGCCTGCATTTTTCTAAAAGGTTTGGGAACTCCTTATTTATATGTTGAATTATGGTTCCAGAAATAAAAATAATGTCCTCACATGATATAATTGAAGATATCCCCACCGATGTATTGTTTTTAATTTGGAAGAAAGGGATCCTAAGCTACACATAGAGCTATGTGATATCAGAAAAAGAAAGTGTTAATGCAAGATAATCCATAGAAGAAGGAAATTACTGGAAGGTAATTGAAACTCACCTGAAGCGAGCTGAATGTGTAATGCTCCTCATGCCAATGACACTTCCACCGAACTTCTCTACGGCATATGGCTTCACTGAATTTTGATGTGTTCCTCTCGAATTTATATTTAAACTGGGGTCATCAGGAGAGAATGTGCACCGTTTCGGGGCCTTCCTCTCAACGGTTTCAGTTGCACACTGCCCCCCTCCTCACTGATGCGAGGCCCCATTATAACGATATACAAGTGTTGTAGATAAACTAGTTCAAATGTGTAACGGCGAAATTAAAATTCCGAAAATTCCGAAAAACGGCAAACCTCGCGTTGTAAGAATGCACGTGAACCTCATTACGAATTCACGATCAGTCATGTCATGCCGTCATGTTCGCTGAAACACTCCACGGAGTATTTCGTTTTTTCCATATCCACATAGAACTATTCTCAGTTACTTCTATTAGGCGTTTTATACTTTTGGCCCTATTAAGCCCTTTGATTCCAATTTGGCCCAGAAATTGGTACAGAGTGCCTGAAACGAAACCCCTTGCTCCAATTTCCACTGCTTTAACAATTGCATTATACCCCTCCTTTATTAGCTCTGACTTTAGATTTTCATATTTATTAGTTTTATAATCGTGGCTTGTTCCATCCGGCATTCATATGGTACTGTTAATTCAACCAGGATGATTTTATAGTCCACCCTTGACAGAAGAACACTATCTGGTTGCAGACCTTTACTTGATATCATTTTGGGGTAATCATTACGCCAACCAGGAAGGTCTGCAGATACCTCCCAGATGCCACCAGAACTAAGGAGATTTTTTCTGGGTATAGCATGACATTTGCTTCTTTGCTTAGAACCGACATATCTTTTTCCTTCTGCAACAAATTTCTGGGCTGAATTAGATGACTCAGACTTCATATATTTCTTTATAATTTTGATCAGCTCATCCAAAACACTATTGTGCCTCCATGTATATCTTCCATTGACAAGGACTGTTTTACAGGAAATACTCGATAAATTAAGCGTGTCCCAGCTGCATTATACTGGGTTGAGTGACAGTGTGAATAAATCGGGAGATCTCTGCAGATCTATTTTCATAGCATTGCCTAAAAAAACAGGCGCAAACAAATGTGAACTCCAGCGAACAATCAACCTAATGAACTACATAACAAAACTCATCATCCGAATTCTGATTAATAGAGCACGCAGCAGTATCAGGCCAGATATAGGACAAGAACAGTATGGGTTCGTCAAAGACACTGGAACAAGGAAAGCAATATTCATGATCAGAATGTTATCAGAAAGAACAATACGAATGCAGAAGTGTTATATAGACAAGACAAAGGCGTTTGTAAAAATAAGATTTGTTATATTTGCTCAGCATCCTTGTCATATTCGGGAAAGACATTAGAATAACTTTTTATTATTCTAAAGACTTTCCCAAATATATCAACGTTCCAGGCGGTTTTCTTCCAAAAATAAAACCGCGTGCATACGGATCAAAGAGGAGTTCAGTAGATATACAAAAGTAGAAAGTGGAAATGCAAATCAAGGATATGTCTTCTCACCGGCCCTATTCAACTTATAGAGCGAGAACTAGAAATCCTACCGGGATTTATCACTGGTGGCCACAATTTTAACAAGATACGTGGATGACACTGTACTGATAGCAAACACGGAAAGGAAACTGCAAAGCCTCCTACAGAAGGTAGCGAAAGAGAGCGAGAAGGAGGGACAAAGTATAAACTCCAAGAAGACAGAATGCATGGTCATCAGTAAAAGGATGAGCATTTTACATCCAGGTGACGCTATAATCAAGCAAGTGCAGACATTTAAATATCTGGGAAGTGTTATGGCAGAGGACAGTAAGTGCGACGCTGAGATCCGAAGACGTATTGGGATGGCCAAAGAGGCATTCCAAAATCTAAGCAGAGTATCAAGACACAGGAAAATTTCGTTGGAAATAAAGAAAAGAGCACTGAACTGCTACGTGATATCTGTACTTCTGTATGGCAGCTAATGTTGGGCAATCTCTTCAAATATGAAGAAGAGATTCAAAGCAACAGAAATGTGGGTTTACAGAAGGATCCTTAGGATACCATGGGCCAAACATGTGAGCAAATACGAGGTTTTGGAGAGAAGGGAAACAAAGAGTAATTCAACATCAGGAAGAGGCAAATGAAATTTCCAGGACACAAAATGGAGAAGGACGGCTTGGAAAATGACACTCACAAGGCAGATAGAGGAAAAGAGGGACATGGGAGAGCAACGCGTTTTTTTTTCCCCCTTTGATTTCTGGTATATCCTTATTTCTTTCTTGGTCCCGATCAAAGACCTAGGGTCAGAAATGACACTGAGATATTTTCCCTGAGCAGTTTTGAAAAAAAAAAAAATCCACATACTTTACATAGCCCTTCATAAGGTGTAAGCTGTATTTCTGAGAAGATACAGGGTGTCCATAAAGTTCATGTGCACTTTTTTTATAATGTATAACTTTAAAGTGCATATAAACTTTATGGACACCCAGTATTTTTGCATTTCTTTAAGGCATGACCTACCATGAGTCATTCAATGAGTCTATTGGAATCTTTTCCCATCAATCTAGGGGCTCCAGCTACAACTGGAATTTTTGATGTCCCCATGAGCCACATTTTTGACTTTTCGATTTCAATGTCCTTGTATTTTAATAGTTTTTGAAGATCTTCAAAGATAAGTTACAGTCTGCAAGGACAAGCAAGTCAATAAAAAAAAAACACTTTTTTTGCAATGTCTGATCACGATGTTTGGGGGATTATATTTGATTGTTCTTTTATGTATGTATTTTAAAGTCCCACTGGAAAGAAATAGTTGAAATTTCTAGGACACATAGTGTGGAAAGAGGGCTTGGAAAATCAGATACACACAGGACAAATTGAAGGCAAGTGGGATAGAGGAAAACAATGCATAACATTCTTAGTGAGCTTGAGTAAATAGATCGTGAAACATGGTTTAAGAGGGATAACAGAAAGATAAAATTTATTAAGAGCTACAAAGGATAGGAAATCGTGGAGAGCTATGATCGTCAATGTCCTGGAGAGACAAAGCACATGGAAGAAGAAAAGTGAGCTTGTGTAAATGGAACAAGGTTTAGGAGGGGTAACAGAAAGACAAAAGAGGATAAGAAATAGTGGAGGATCATGATCGCCAACGTCCTGAAGAGACAAAGCACGTGGAAGAAGAAAAGTGAGTAAATGGATCGTGAAACAGGTTTTAGGAGGGATAACAGGAATACGAAATTTATTTTAATGCTAACTATATGCATGACTCCAAATTCAAATGAATGTGTACCTGTATTTTATATATTTCGCATTTGATAAAGTACACTACAAAGATATATTGGAAATGCTCAACAACCTTGATATATTTGGGAAGGATATTAGAATAATCCAGAATTTATACTGGCATCAAAATGCCTGCATAGGGATAGAAAATTGTTGCAGGTCCTTAGTATTACCATTATTTTATTTTCCTATGATTTCTCCCGCCCAGATATCTAAGGTGAGAAATGGCATCTTGATATTTTCCACAGAGCAATTAAAAAAACACATATTTTACATAGATAAAACCCTTCGTAAATTGGGGCTCGTGAGAACAATTTCTTTTTTTAAAATCCTTTAAGGAATGGGTTTCCAAGATCCCTTTAATGAATCTACTGGAATATTTTCCAACCAATCCGAGGGCTCCAGCTACAACAGGGGTTTTTGATTTTCTCATGTGCCACATTTTTAAGATTTCGATTTCAACGTCCTTCTATTTTGATAGCTTTTTGAAGGTCTTCAAAGATATATTGCAGTCTACAGGGATTTCATTTGTTTGCGGTGTCTAATGACAATGTCTGGGCGATTAGCATTGATTGTTCTGTCTGTGTGTATTGTGTAGTCCCATAAAATTGTTCCAGGTCCTATCTCCGTAACTGGGTTTTATTATTATTATTTTCTTTGATTTCTGGCCTTTACACATTTCTTTCCGGGTCCCGCCCAGGGACCTAAGGTTAGAAATGGCGTCATGACACTTTCCCTGACAAAAAAAAAAAAAAAAAGAAAAAGAAAAAAAGAAATTACATAGATAAAGCCCTTCGTAAAGTGTGGGCTGTACTTGTCACAACAATTTTTTGTATCTCCTTGAGACATGGACTTCCAGGAATCCCTTCAATTAGTCTACTGCAATCTTTTCCAACCAGCCCTAGGGCTCCAACTACAACAGGGATTGTTGATGTTCCCATATGCCACATTTTAACAGAAACCCAATTTGATGTTCTCGTGATCACTACAATCTTAACGTATTCAAGTCTAAGATTAACCGTTATCTTTCCCACATATCCTCATATACTACGACTCATACAGCTTAATCTAATCGCCTACGCAACAGCCGCCCTCAGTAAAACTCTACCTCGAGTGGTTCTTGCCAAAAGCTAAGCAGATATTAAGAAATAGATAGAAACTTAGAAACAAAGAAAACAGTACTGAACTGTTGTTACATCTATCCTGCTATATGACAATGAATGCTCGACAACCTACTGTAAAAATGAAGAAGTAACCTGAAGCAACAGAAATTCGGTTGTACAGAAGGATGCTGAGGATACCATGAACAGAATATATGAGCAACGAAGAAGCTTGAGATAAAATCGAACCAAAAAAATTAAACTTAGACTTAACCTCAGGCAGAGACAGGTGAAATTTCTAGGGAACATAATGAGGAAAGAGTTCATGGAAAATTTGTTACACACAAGGACAGATTGACGGGAAGTGGGACCCAGGAAAAAACGCACAACACAGTGAGTTTGAGTAAATTGATGGTGAAACAAGGCTTAGGAGAAAATAATGAAAAGGAAATTTATTAAGAGCCACAAAGTACAGGAAATTGTGGAGAGCCATGATCGTCCACGTTCGGAGTGGACATGACACATAGAAGTGGAAGAAACGCGAGCCTAAGTAAATGAATGGCGGAACAAGATTTGGGAGAGATAACAAAAAGACAAAATTTAGTAAGAAGTACAAAGGACAGGAAATTGTGGAGAGCCATGATCGTCCACGTCCCGAGAGGACGCGGCACATAAAGAAGAAAAGAGGGTTCGTTAAAAGAAAAGAATGTAAATTATTTATGAGTCAATATAATCCTTTTCTTCGTTTTCTTCATATTTGTAAGCATCGCTTGGTTCTCTTGGCTACTGATGCAGACATCAGGTCGTATTTTATTGTGTAATTAGCTGCTGCTCGCTGCTAGACCTTCGATCAGCAGACCTCAAATAATTTTGGTTTCCAGACACGAATCGGCAGACATTAAATATTAAGGAACTGATGCATTAAAAGGTTTCAATAATAATAATAATAATAAGAAGAAGAAGAAGAAGAAGAAAAGGACAAATATGCGTAGCGAAGAATCGTGGTCATTTCCTGAATTAATTCACAACTATCTTCTCATGACGGACGCTGTCTAATTTAAAAAGCATCCTTGCGTCTCAAGATGTTTTCTACTTATACGCATGGTAGAGTCAATTTTCACCGGGAGCATTAGCAAAGGTCAAAGTTTAAAAGGTTGTTAGTTGCCCAATATCTTTGCCATTTCGGAATTTATGGCTGGATGCCTGGCAAGACTTCGTTACAGCAGACAGGAAACGACTTCTTAGGGTTAGGGGGTCACTATGCAATAAAAATAATACATTCGAATGGGCAACCAATAAGATCTTTATTCAGATGTAACCTTTAGTCCTTACACCATTATCAGAATACATAATTTAGCCGCACAATAAAAAAAAAAGACAATTATCTATTCAATGATATAAAACACGTATTCAATCGATGAGAGAATAAATTCATGAATTTTTATTCATTTCATACCTGTCTATGTTTCTGAGATGAGGTATTGTAATTATTTACATTATTTACGTTGTTCGGACTCATCTTACTTGACATATTCACGGCGTTTCGGCTGTTGTATACCCCGGCCTACTTCAGGATCTGTCTATGTTTCTGAGATGAGGTGTTGTAATTATTTACAATATTTACATTGTTCGAACTATTGTCCCCATCTTTATGATCATATTAACGACGTTTCAGCCGTTGTACGCTCCGGCCATCTTCAGGTAATGTCTAGATTTCTCAGATGAGGGATTTTAACTATTTACACTATTTACATTGTTCGGACTGTTGTCCTCTTCTTGTTTGTTATATTCACGATGTTTCGGCCGTTGTACGCTCCGGCCTTCTTCAGGTGATTAGAATTTCGAACTGAACCCTTTATTTCGTCCACCGAACAATGTAAATACTGTAAAACATTTCATGACGCCAAAAAAAAAAAAAAAAAAAAAATCCAGAATAATCATCGACACCTATTGACGGGAATTTAGAACTTGTAACCCTTAATATTTATTTTACAAAAGGCCCGGAAGCCATTCGAGGTAGAGGTTTACAGAAACAGTTGCATTAATTCCTGGTCATTGTTTAAAACAGTGTGCCTTCTCGGGCTAAAGAAGAAGCTGAGATGAAAGATCAGCACCGATGGGGATGATAACAGTTAACCCTAGACATGAAGAGGTTAAGATTGTAGTGATTGGGGTCTCCCCAAATTAGCGGTTCGTGGGAAGAATCTGCTCGAGTGAAACTTATATCTCACCCCTGGAATACGGGGGAAATGAGGGTGGTTCAATAAAATGGGCGTGGCATGGCAGGTCTTAACGGTGAAGCTATGAACTGGTGGAACAGAAGAAAGTAGTTCATCTGAGCATTTTCCCTGAAAATAGCGATAGGGAAATAAGAGATGTTTTCGTCTGTGGGAAACGGGTTGTAGGGTGGAAAACAATTAATCCCTCACAAGGACACGGAGGCACTTTTGGACTGGTGAAAATAACTTTTGTTGTTGTTGTTTTAAATCAGAATCACTCCAAGCAATGCTGTAATGACACTAAAACAAGAGTTTACAGGGTGTGGAAGAATTAGGAAAAGAAATGTTAATGATAAGCAGAAAGAGAGAATGTTAATCAGTTCGACAACAGATAGTGATTGGTATTGTATGTGAATTCTGGCATATTAAAGTCGGCTTCGCTTATATTCATCAAGTTCAGTTACTGTTATGGTCCAGTTTAGGACCAAGGAAGAACAACACGAAGACAAGTGTAGAAATAACGAAGGTATATTACACGAAATAATAATACAAGATGTGGAAGATGTTAGTATGACTGTCAGTCTGGTTTGGAGTGAACTACTATCGGCTCGACTCGATTCGGTAACTAGCCCCCCACCCCACGAGGGTTGCATGTGGCACAAGGCCGAGTTTAACGTGGGTTTCCCGAGCCCATAGGCTCGGCCAAAAAATGCCCGTAGAACCCGTATAAACGTTATCGGGTTGGTGAACCTCCCCGAACGAGACTCTACCCTTCGACGGAGCTTCGTCCGGGTTCCTCTCTGCTCAGAGGCAGAGAGTTCGACCGTCAAGCCGAGCAGCTCCGCTTGATTCGGTATCTAGCCACCCCCACGAGGGTTGCATGTGGCACAAGGCCGAGTTTAACGTGGGTTTCCCGAGCCCGTAGGCTCGGCCAAAAAAATGCCCGTAGAACCCGTATAAACGGGAACGGGTTGGTCAATCCCAGAATGAGACTCTGCCCTTCGGCGGAGCCTCGTCTGGGTTCCTCTCTGCTCAGAGGCAGTGAGTTCGACCGTCAAGCCGAGAAGCTCGGCTTGATTCGGTATCTAGCCACCCTCCCACGAGGGTTGCATGTGGCACAAAGCCAAGTTTAACGTGGGTTTCCCGAGCCCGTAGGCTCGGCCAAAAAATGCCCGTAGAACCCGTATAAACGTGATCGGGTTGGTCAACCTCCCAGAATGAGACTCTGCCCTTCGGCGGAGCCTCGTCCGGGTTACCCTCTGCTCAGAGGCAGAGAGTTCGACCCTCAAGCTGAGAAGCTCGGCTTGATTCGTCCCTCTCTCTTGAGAGGCGTAGTATACATTGTGTTAGGAAGTGTTCATTCTGTAGTAATAGGTAAGGACATATGACAGTTACCATAGAGAAAAAATCAATCAGAACAATTGCCATAAAAGTATTTATAGAAAAGACACAAGGAAATCCTATTACGACGTTGAGAATGTGACTGAAGCCAAGATACAAGATCAGTACCGATAACGATAGAGAGTGTTCTTTGTATTTTATCAAGAATTTCTAAACACGCATGAGAAGCACCAGACGAGATGTGTCAGCATTACTCAATGCATGGACGAATGGTAGACATATACAAGTGAAAGATAGATTTTGTCTGTAAAAATAGTCTAACTCAAGACAGGGAAACAAATTTTCTAGCAATTGATAAAATATAATAATTCCACTTCATGACAACAAGAAACTTTAGCCCGGGAAGGCACACTGTTTTACACAGTGATCAGGAATTAATGCAACTATTATTGACAGTATAGGACATATACAATGCAAAAGCATTGCTAATGATTTTACTAAAGGAATGCATTGCAAATAAAGAGGAATGGGATTGTCAGTGGTCAGGAATTAATGCAAGCATCAATGATGGAATAGGCCTATTATATGTGAGTTATAAATGGATTACTGATTATTTTATTATAGGAATGCATTGCAAATAATGAAGAAAATAATTATCGGTGGTCAGGAATGAATGCAAGCATTACTGATAGAATAGGGCTATTATATGTGTAATGGAAATGCATTGCTAATGATTTTACTATAGGAAAGCATTGCAAATGAGGAAGAAAGGGATTGTCAGTGGTCAGGAATGAATGAAAGCATTACTGATAGAATAGGGCTATTATATGTATAATGGAAATGCATTACTAATGATTTTACTATAGGAATGCATTGCAAATGAGGAAGAAAGGGATTGTCAGTGGTCAGGAATGAATGCAAGCATTACTGATAGAATAGGGCTATTATATGTATAATGGAAATGCATTGCTAATGATTTTACTATCGGAATGCATTGCAAATGAGAAAGAAAGGGATTGTCAGTGGTCAGGAATGAATGCAAGCATTACTGATAGAATAGGGGTATTATATGTATAATGTAAATGCATTGCTAATGATTTTACTATAGGAAAGCATTGCAAATGAGGAAGAAAGGGATTGTCAGTGGTCAGTAATGAATGAAAGCATTACTGATAGAATAGGGCTATTATATGTATAATGGAAATGCATTACTAATGATTTTACTATAGGAATGCATTGCAAATGAGGAAGAAAGGGATTGTCAGTGGTCAGGAATGAATGCAAGCATTACTGATAGAATAGGGCTACTATATGTATAATGGAAATGCATTGCTGATGATTTTACTATAGGAATGCATTGCAAATAAGAAAGAAAGGGATTCTCAGTGATGAGTAATTAATGTTAGCGTTACTAAGAGAAATCTGAAAAGAAGATGACTCTGTACTTTTAAGAGAATTTTCTATTTTTAGTTCTGGAAGTCAGTAATGAACCTCTGCTGAATTGAACTAAGAAAGAATTTGGTTCCGAGCACTTTGAGACGCCTCATTTTTGCCTTCATGATAGTTTTACTGATATAATTAGGAACTCCCTGGAATCAAAGCTTCGTTTGCCGCTTCTTAAATGTAACCTGGAGAAAAATTGCCTTCTTTGAGCAGGAGAAAGAATTTAATCAAAGACAAATTTGAAAAAAGATAAACAAAATGCAACAAAGAAATGAGAAACAATGTCTAATGAAGATAATCGCTTCTATCTAAAATATAAAAAAAATATTTTGTTTGAAATTTTAAGAAATGAAAAATATTAATATGTAAATTATTAATTTACTCGATCTTACAAAATTAAAAAAAAGTTATTTTTAAGACGATTAAATGATTTGAATTTTATCTTTGATTTTATACGAAAATAATAAAAATTAAAGAGGTCTTCATAAATGGAGGAATAAAAAGGAAAAATGTCTTCTTGTTTTTTTCATTGGTGGGGGATTTACGCTAAAAATATTTTAGCATTTAAAAGATTCGTTATTTTTTATGTTGAAAGCTTAGCGAAAATCTTAATTTTTATAATGCTTGTTCATGTATTATTTATATAGCATACTACCCGTAAAAATCCATGTTTTTTCGTTTTTAGTTTTTAAGAAATATTTTAAATTAGTAATAAAATAATAGTAATAATGAAGACTGTATAGAGCTAGAGTGTTGGGATAAAAAGCAACAATAATAAGATGGAATAAAAGTAGTAATAAAATAATAGTAATAATGAAGAGTGTATAGAGCCAGAGTGTTGAGATAAAAAGTAACGATAATAAGATGGAATAAAAGTAGTAATAAAATAATAGTAATAATGAAGAGTGTATAGAGCCAGAGTGTTGGGATAAAAAGTAACAATAATAAGATGGAATAAAACTAGTAATAAAATAATAGTAGTAATGAAGAGTGTATAGAGCCAGAGTGTTGAGATAAAAAGTAACAATAATAAGATGGAATAAAAGTAGTAATAAAATAATAGAAGTAATGAAGAGTGTATAGTGCCAGAGTGTTGGGATAAAAAGTAACAATAATAAGATGGAATAAAAGTAGTAATAAAATAATAGTAATAATGAAGAGTGTATAGAGCCAGAGTGTTGAGATAAAAAGTAACAATAATAAGATGGAATAAAAGTAGTAATAAAATAATAGTACTAATGAAGAGTGTATAGATCCAGAGTGTTGGGATAAAAAGAACAATAATAAGATGGAATAAAAGTAGTAATAAAAAAATAGTAATAATGAAGAGTGTATAGAGCCAGAGTGTTGAGATAAAAAGTAACAATAATAAGATGGAATAAAAGTAGTAATAAAATAATAGTAATAATGAAGAGTGTATAGAGCCAGAGTGTTGAGATAAAAAGTAACAATAATAAGATGGAATAAAAGTAGTAATAAAATAATAGTAGTAATGAAGAGTGTATAAAGCCAGAGTGGTGGGATAAAGTAACAATAATAAGATGGAATAAATGTAGTAATAAAATAATAGTAATAATGAAGAGTGTATAGAGCCAGAGTGTTGAGATAAAAAGTAACAATAATAAGATGGAATAAAAGTAGTAATAAAATATTAGTAGTAATGAAGAGTGTATAGAGCCAGAGTGTTGGGATAAAAAGTAACAATAATAAGATGGAATAAAAGTAGTAATAAAATAATAGTAATAATGAAGAGTGTATAGAGCCAGAGTGTTGAGATAAAAAGTAACAATAATAAGATGGAATAAAAGTAGTAATAAAATAATAGTAATAATGAAGAGTGTATAGAGCCAGAGTGTTGAGATAAAAAGTAACAATAATAAGATGGAATAAAAGAAGTAATAAAATAATATTAATAATGAAGAGTGTATAGAGCCAGAGTGTTGAGATAAAAAGTAACAATAATAAGATGGAATAAAAGTAGTAATAAAATAATAGTAGTAATGAAGAGTGTATAGAGCCAGAGTGGTGGGATAAAGTAACAATAATAAGATGGAATAAATGTAGTAATAAAATAATAGTAATAATTAAGAGTGTATAGAGCCAGAGTGTTGAGATAAAAAGTAACAATCATGGGATGGAATAAAAGTAGTAATAAAATAATAGTAATAATGAAGAGTGTATAGAGCCAGAGAGTTGGGATAAAAAGTAACAATAATAAGATGGAATAAAACTAGTAATAAAATAATTGTAATAATGAAGATTGTATAGAGCCAGAGTGTTGAGATAAAAAGTAACCATAAAAAGATGGAATAAAAGTAGTAATAAAATAATAGTAATAATGAAGAGTGTATAGAGCCAGAGTGTTGAGATAATAAGTAACAATAATAAGATGGAATAAAAGTAGTAATAAAATAATAGTAGTAATGAAGAGTGTATAGAGCCAGAGTGTTGGGATAAAAAGTAACAATAATAAGATGGAATAAAAGTAGTAATAAAATAATAGTAATAATGAAGAGTGTATAGAGCCAGAGTGTTGGGATAAAAAATAACAATAATAAGATGGAATAAAAGTAGTAATAAAATAATAGTAATAATGAAGAGTGTATAGAGCCAGAGTGTTGAGATAAAAAATAACAATAATAAGATGGAATAAAAGTAGTAATAAAATAATAGTAATAATGAAGAGTGTATAGAGCCAGAGTGTTGAGATAAAAAGTAACAATAATAAGATGGAATAAAAGTAGTAATAAAATATTAGTAGTAATGAAGAGTGTATAGAGCCAGAGTGTTGGGATAAAAAGTAACAATAATAAGATGGAATAAAAGTAGTAATAAAATAATAGTAATAATGAAGAGTGTATAGAGCCAGAGTGTTGAGATAAAAAGTAACAATAATAAGATGGAATAAATGTAGTAATAGAATAATAGTAATAATGAAGAATGTATGTATAAAAGCCAGAGTGTTGAGATAAAAAAGTAATAATAATAAGATGGAATAAAAGTAGTAATAAAATAAAAATAAAATAATAGTAATAATGAAGAGTGTATAGAGCCAGAGTGTTGAGATAAAAAGTAACAATAATAAGATGGAATAAAAGTAGTAATAAAATAATAGTAGTAATGAAGAGTGTATAGAGCCAGAGTGTTGGGATAAAAAGTAACAATAATAAGATGGAATAAAAGTAGTAATAAAATAATAGTAATAATGAAGAGTGTATAGAGCCAGAGTGTTGAGATAAAAAGTAACAATAATAAGATGGAATAAAAGTAGTAATAAAATAATAGTAATAATGAAGAGTGTATAGAGCCAGAGTGTTGAGATAAAAAGTAACAATAATAAGATGGAATAAAACTAGTAATAAAATAATTGTAATAATGAAGATTGTATAGAGCCAGAGTGTTGAGATAAAAAGTAACCATAAAAAGATGGAATAAAAGTAGTAATAAAATAATAGTAATAATGAAGAGTGTATAGAGCCAGAGTGTTGAGATAAAAAACAACAATAATAAGATGGAATAAAAGTAGTAATAAAATAATAGTAATAATGAAGAGTGTAGAGCCAGAGTGTTGGGATAAAAAATAGTAACAATAATAAGATGTAATAAAAGTAGTAATAAAATAATAGTAATAATGAAGAGTGTATAGAGCCAGAGTGTTGGGATAAAAATAACAATAATAAGATGGAATAAAAGTAGTAATAAAATAATAGTAATAATGAAGAGTGTATAGAGCCAGAGTGTTGAGATAAAAAAGTAACAATAATAAGATGGAATAAAAGTAGTAATAAAATATTAGTAGTAATGAAGAGTGTATAGAGCCAGAGTGTTGGGATAAAAAAATAACAATAATAAGATGGAATAAAAGTAGTAATAAAATAATAGTAATAATGAAGAGTGTATAGAGCCAGAGTGTTGAGACAAAAAGTAACAATAATAAGATGGAATAAAAGTAGTAATAAAATAATAGTAATAATGAAGAGTGTATAGAGCCAGAGTGTTGAGATAAAAGTAACAATAATAAGATGGAATAAAACTAGTAATAAAATAATAGTAATAATGAAGAGTGTATAGAGCCAGAGTGTTGAGATAAAAAGTAACAATAATAAGATGGAATAAAAGTAGTAATAAAATAATAGTAATAATGAAGAGTGTATAGAGCCAGAGTGTTGGGATAAAAAGTAACAATAATAAGATGGAATAAAAGTAGTAATAAAATAATAGTAATAATGAAGAGTGTATAGAGCCAGATAAAACCTAGATAAAAAATAACAATAAAAAAATAAACAATAATAAGATGGAATAAAAGTAGTAATAAAATAATAGTGGTAATGAAGAGTGTATAGAGCCAGAGTGTTGGGATAAAAAAGTAACAATAATAAGATGGAATAAAACTAGTAATAAAATAATAGTAATAATGAAGAGTGTATAGAGCCAGAGTGTTGAGATAAAAAGTAACAATAATAAGATGGAATAAAAGTAGTAATAAAATATTAGTAATAATGAAGAGTGTATAGAGCCAGAGTGTTGGGATAAAAAATAACAATAATAAGATGGAATAAAAGTAATAATAAAATAATAGTAATAATGAAGAGTGTATAGAGCCAGAGAGTGTTGAGATAAAAAGTAACAATAATAAGATGGAATAAAAGTAGTAATAAAATATTAGTAGTAATGAAGAGTGTATAGAGCCAAAGTGTTGAGATAAAAAAAGTAAATAATAATAAGATGGAATAAAAGTAGTAATAAAATAATAGTAATAATGAAGAGTGTATAGAGCCAGAGTGTTGAGATAAAAAGTAACAATAATAAGATGGAATAAAAGTAGTAATAAAATAATAGTAATAATGAAGAGTGTATAGAGCCAGAGTGTTGGGATAAAAAAAATAACAATAATAAGATGGAATAAAAGTAGTAATGAAATAATACTAGTAATGAAGAGTGTATAGAGCCAGAGTGTTGGGATAAAAAGTAATAATAATAAGATGGAATAAAAGTAGTAATAAAAAAATAGTTATAATGAAGAGTGTATAGAGCCAGAGTGTTGGGATAAAAAGTAACAATAATAAGATGGAATAAATGTAGTAATAAAATAATAGTAATAATGAAGAGTGTATAGAGCCAGAGTGTTGAGATAAAAAGTAACAATAATAAGATGGAATAAATGTAGTAATAAAATAATAGTAATAATGAAGAGTGTATAGAGCCAGAGTGTTGAGATAAAAAGTAACAATAATAAGATGGAATAAAAGTAGTAATAAAATATTAGTAGTATTAAGAGTGTATAGAGCCAGAGTGTTGGGATAAAAAGTAACAATAATAAGATGGAATAAAAGTAGTAATAAAATAATAGTAATAATGAAGACTGTATAGAGCCAGAGTGTCGAGATAAAAAGTAACAATAATAAGATGGAATAAAAGTAGTAATAAAATAATAGAGGTAATGATGAGTGTATAGAGTCAGAGTGTTGGGATAAAAAATAATAACAATAATAAGATGGAATAAAAACTAGTAATAAAATACTAGTAATAATGAAGAGTGTATAGAGCCAGAGTAAAAGTTGGAATAAAACTAGTAAAAAATAATAGTAATAATAATAAGATGAATAAAAAAGTAGTAATAAAATATTAGTATTAATGAAGAGTGTATAGAGCCAGAGTGTTGGGATCAAAAATAACAATAATAAGATGGAATAAATGTAATAATAAAAAAATAGTAAGAATGAAGAGTGTATAGAGCCAGAGTGTTGAGATAAAAAGTAACAATAATAAGATGGAATAAAAGTAGTAATAAAATATTAGTAGTAATGAAGAGTGTATAGAGCCAAAGTGTTGAGATAAAAAGTAACAATAATAAGATGGAATAAAATAATAGTAATAATGAAGATGTATAGCCAGTAATAAAATATTAGTAATAATGAAGAGTGTATAGAGCCAGAGTGTTGAGATAAAAAGTAACAATAATAAGATGGAATAAAAGTAGTAATAAAATATTAGTAATAATGAAGAGTGTATAGAGCCAGAGTGTTGGGATAAAAGTAACAATAATAAGATGGAATAAAAGTAGTAATAAAATAATAGTAGTAATGAAGAGTGTATAGAGCCAGAGTGTTGAGATAAAAAGTAACAATAATAAGATGGAATAAAAGTAGTAATAAAATATTAGTAGTAATGAAGAGTGTATAGAGCCAGAGTGTTGAGATAAAAAGTAACAATAATAAGATGGAATAAAAGTAGTAATAAAATAATAGTAATAATGAAGAGTGTATAGAGCCAGAGTGTTGGGATAAAAAGTAACAATAATAAGATGGAATAAATGTAGTAATAAAATAATAGTAATAATGAAGAGTGTATAGAGCCAGTGTTGAGATAAAAAGTAACAATAATAAGATGGAATAAAAGAAGTAATAAAAGAATAGTAATAATGAAGAGTGTATAGAGCCAGAGTGTTGAGATAAAAAGTAACAATAATAAGATGGAATAAAAGTAGTAATAAAATATTAGTAGTAATGCAGAGTGTATAGAGCCCGAGTGTTGGGATAAAAAGTAACAATAATAAGATGGAATAAAAGTAGTAATGAAATAATACTAGTAATGAAGAGTGTATAGAGCCAGAGTGTTGGGATAAAAAGTAACAATAATAAGATGGAATAAAAGTAGTAATAAAAAATAGTTATAATGAAGAGTGTATAGAGCCAGAGTGTTGGGATAAAAAGTAACAATAATAAGATGGAATAAAAGTAGTAATAAAATAATAGTAATAATGAAGAGTGTATAGAGCCAGAGTGTTGAGATAAAAAGTAACAATAATAAGATGGAATAAATGTAGTAATAAAATAATAGTAATAATGAAGAGTGTATAGAGCCAGAGTGTTGAGATAAAAAGTAACAATAATAAGATGGAATAAAAGTAGTAATAAAATATTAGTAGTAATGAAGAGTGTATAGAGCCAGAGTGTTGGGATAAAAAGTAACAATAATAAGATGGAATAAAAGTAGTAATAAAATAATAGTAATAATGAAGACTGTATAGAGCCAGAGTGTCGAGATAAAAAGTAACAATAATAAGATGGAATAAAAGTAGTAATAAAATAATAGAGGTAATGAAGAGTGTATAGAGTCAGAGTGTTGGGATATAAAGTAACAATAATAAGATGGAATAAATGTAGTAATAAAATACTAGTAATAATGAAGAGTGTATAGAGCCAGAGTGTTGAGATAAAAAGTAACAATAATAAGATGGAATAAAAGTAGTAATAAAATATTAGTATTAATGAAGAGTGTATAGCGCCAGAGTGTTGGGATCAAAAATAACAATAATAAGATGGAATAAATGTAATAATAAAAAAATAGTAAGAATGAAGAGTGTATAGAGCCAGAGTGTTGAGATAAAAAGTAACAATAATAAGATGGAATAAAAGTAGTAATAAAATATTAGTAGTAATGAAGAGTGTATAGAGCCAAAGTGTTGAGATAAAAAGTAACAATAATAAGATGGAATAAAAGTAGTAATAAAATATTAGTAGTAATGAAGAGTGTATAGAGCCAGAGTGTTGAGATAAAAAGTAACAATAATAAGATGGAATAAAAGTAGTAATAAAATATTAGTAGTAATGCAGAGTGTATAGAGCCCGAGTGTTGGGATAAAAAGTAACAATAATAAGATGGAATAAAAGTAGTAATAAAATAATACTAGTAATGAAGAGTGTATAGAGCCAGAGTGTTGGGATAAAAAGTAACAATAATAAGATGGAATAAAAGTAGTAATAAATATTAGTAGTAATGAAGAGTGTATAGAGCCAGAGTGTTGAGATAAAAAGTAACAATAATAAGATGGAATAAAAGTAGTAATAAAATAATAGTAATAATGAAGAGTGTATAGAGCCAGAGTGTTGGGATAAAAAGTAACAATAATAAGATGGAATAAATGTAGTAATAAAATAATAGTAATAATGAAGAGTGTATAGAGCCAGTGTTGAGATAAAAAGTAACAATAATAAGATGGAATAAAAGAAGTAATAAAAGAATAGTAATAATGAAGAGTGTATAGAGCCAGAATGTTGAGATAAAAAGTAACAATAATGGGATGGAATAAAAGTAGTAATAAAATAATAGTAATAATGAAGAGTGTATAGAGCCAGAGTGTTGAGATAAAAAGTAACAATAATAAGATGGAATAAAAGTAGTAATAAAATAATAGTAGTAATGAAGAGTGTATAGAGCCAGAGTGTTGGGATAAAAAGTAACAATAATAAGATGGAATAAAGTAGTAATAAAATAAAAGTAATTATGAAGAGTGTATAGAGCCAGAGTGTTGAGATAAAAAGTAACAATAATAAGATGGAATAAAAGTAGTAATAAAATAATAGTGGTAATGAAGAGTGTATAGAGCCAGAGTGTTGGGATAAAAAGTAACAATAATAAGATGGAATAAATGTAGTAATAAAATAATAGTAGTAATGAAGAGTGTATAGAGCCAGTGTTGAGATAAAAAGTAACAATAATATGATGGAATAAAAGTAGTAATAAAATAATAGTAATAATGAAGAGTGTATAGAGCCAGAGTGTTGAGATATAAAGTAACAATAATGGGATGGAATAAAAGTAGTAATAAAATAATAGTAATAATGAAGAGTGTATAGAGCCGGAGAGTTGGGATAAAAAGTAACAATAACTAGATGGAATAAAACTAGTAATAAAATAATTGTAATAATGAAGATTGTATAGAGCCAAAGTGTTGAGATAAAAAGTAACCATTATAAGATGGAATAAAATTAGTAATAAAATAATAGTAATAATGAAGAGTGTATAGAGCCAGAGTGTCGAGATAAAAAGTAACAATAATAAGATGGAATAAAAGTAGTAATAAAATAATAGTAATAATGAAGATAGAGCCGGAGAGTTGGGATAAAAGTAACTAGAGGAATAAAACTAGTAATTAATAGTAATAATGAAGGATATAAAGTAACAATAATAAGATGGAATAAATGTAGTAATAAAATACTAGTAATAATGAAGAGTGTATAGAGCCAGAGTGTTGAGATAAAAAGTAACAATAATAAGATGGAATAAAAGTAGTAATAAAATATTAGTATTAATGAAGAGTGTATAGCGCCAGAGTGTTGGGATCAAAAATAACAATAATAAGATGGAATAAATGTAATAATAAAATAATAGTAAGAATGAAGAGTGTATAGAGCCAGAGTGTTGAGATAAAAAGTAACAATAATAAGATGGAATAAAAGTAGTAATAAAATATTAGTAGTAATGAAGAGTGTATAGAGCCAGAGTGTTGAGATAAAAAGCAACAATAATAAGATGGAATAAAAGTAGTAATAAAATAATAGTAATAATGAAGAGTGTATAGAGCCAGAGTGTTGAGATAAAAAAGTAACAATAATAAGATGGAATAAAAGTAGTAATAAAATAATAGTAATAATGAAGAGTGTATAGAGCCAGAGTGTTGAGATAAAAAGTAACAATAATAAGATGGAATAAAAGTAGTAATAAAATAATAGTAATAATGAAGAGTGTATAGAGCCAGAGTGTTGAGATAAAAAGTAACAATAATAAGATGGAATAAAAGTAGTAATAAAATAATAGTAATAATGAAGAGTGTATAGAGCCAGAGTGTTGAGATAAAAAAGTAACAATAATAAGATGGAATAAAAGTAGTAATAAAATAATAGTAATAATGAAGAGTGTATAGAGCCAGAGTGTTGAGATAAAAAAGTAACAATAATAAGATGGAATAAAAGTAGTAATAAAATAATAGTAATAATGAAGAGTGTATAGAGCCAGAGTGTTGAGATAAAAAGTAACAATAATAAGATGGAATAAAAGTAGTAATAAAATAATAGTAATAATGTTGAGTGTATAGATCCAGATTGTTGAGATAAAAAGTAACAATAATAAGATGGAATAAAAGTAGTAATAAAATAATAGTAATAATGAAGAGTGTATAGAGCCAGAGTGTTGAGATAAAAAGTAACAATAATAAGATGGAATAAAAGTAGTAATAAAATAATAGTAATAATGTTGGAGTGTATAGATCCAGATTGTTGAGATAAAAAGTAACAATAATAAGATGGAATAAAAGTAGTAATAAAATAATAGTAATAATGAAGAGTGTATAGAGCCAGAGTGTTGAGATAAAAAGTAACAGTAATAAGATGGAATAAAATTAGTAATAAAATAATAGTAGTAATGAAGTGTCTATAGAGCCAGAGTGGTGGGATAAAGTAACAATAATAAGTTGGAATAAATGTAGTAATAAAATAATAGTAATAATGAAGAGTGTATAGAGCCAGAGTGTTGAGATAAAAAGTAACAATAATAAGATGGAATAAAAGTAGTAATAAAATAATAGTAATAATGTAGAGTGTATAGAGCCAGAGTGTTGAGATAAAAAGTAACAATAATGGGATGGAATAAAAGTAGTAATAAAATAATAGTAATAATGAAGAGTGTATAGAGCCAGAGAGTTAGGATAAAAAGTAACAATAACTTGATGGAATAAAACTAGTAATAAAATAATTGTAATAATGAAGATTGTATAGAGCTAGAGTGTTGAGATAAAAAGTAACCATAATAAGATGGAATAAAAGTAGTAATAAAATAATAGTAATAATGAAGAGTGTATAGAGCCAGAGTGTTGAGATAAAAAGTAACAATAATAAGATGGAATAAAAGTAGTAATAAAATAATAGTGGTAATGAAGAGTGTATAGAGTCAGAGTGTTGGGATATAAAGTAACAATAATAAGATGGAATAAATGTAGTAATAAAATAATAGTAATAATGAAGAGTGTATAGAGCCAGAGTGTTGAGATAAAAAGTAACAATAATAAGATGGAATAAAAGTAGTAATAAAATATTAGTAGTAATGAAGAGTGTATAGAACCAGAGTGTTGAGATAAAAAGTAACAATAATATGATGGAATAAAAGTAGTAATAAAATAATAGTAATAATGAAGAGTGTATAGAGCCAGAGTGTTGAGATAAAAAGTAACAAAAATAAGATGGATTAAAAGTAGTAATAAATTATTAGTAGTAATGAAGAGTGTATAGAGCCAGAGTGTTGAGATAAAAAGTAACAATAATTAGATGGAATAAAAGTAGTAATAAAATAATAGTAATAATGAAGAGTGTATAGAGCCAGAGTGTTGGGATAAAAAGTAACAATAATAAGATGGAATAAAAGTAGTAATAAAATAATAGTAATAATGAAGAGTGTATAGAGCCAGAGTGTTGAGATAAAAAGTAACAATAATAAGATGGAATAAAAGTAGTAATAAAATAATAGTAATAATGAAGAGTGTATAGAGCCAGAGTGTTGAGATAAAAAGTAACAATAATAAGATGGAATAAAAGTAGTAATAAAATAATAGTAATAATGAAGAGTGTATAGAGCCAGAGTGTTGAGATAAAAAGTAACAATAATAAGATGGAATAAAAGTAGTAATAAAATAATAGTAATAATGAAGAGATAGAGCCAAGTGTTGAGATAAAAAAAAACAATAATAAGATGGAATAAAAGTAGTAATAAAATAATAGTAATAATGAAGAGTGTATAGAGCCAGAGTGTTGAGATAAAAAGTAACAATAATAAGATGGAATAAAAGTAGTAATAAAATAATAGTAATAATGAAGAGTGTATAGAACCAGAGTGTTGAGATAAAAAAAGAACAATAATAAGATGGAATAAAAGTAGTAATAAAATAATAGTAATAATGAAGAGTGTATAGAGCCAGAGTGTTGAGATAAAAAAGTAACAATAAGATGGAATAAAAGTAGTAATAAAATAATAGTAGTAATGAAGAGTGTATAGAACCAGAGTGTTGAGATAAAAAAGTAACAATAATAAGATGGAATAAAAGTAGTAATAAAATAATGAATAATGAAGAATGTATAGAGCCAGAGTGTTGAGATAAAAAGTAACAATAATAAGATGGAATAAAAGTAGTAATAAATTAATAGTAGTAATGAAGAGTGTATAGAGCCAGAGTGATGAGATAAAAAAAAACAATAATTAGATGGAATAAAAGTAGTAATAAAATAATAGTAATAATGAAGAGTGTATAGAGCCAGAGTGTTGGGATAAAAAAGTAACAATAATAAGATGGAATAAAAGTAGTAATAAAATAATAGTAATAATGAAGAGTGTATAGAGCCAGAGTGTTGAGATAAAAAGTAACAATAATAAGATGTAATAAAAGTAGTAATAAAATAATAGTAATAATGAAGAGTGTATAGAGCCAGAGTGTTGAGATAAAAAAGTAACAATAATAAGATGGAATAAAAGTAGTAATAAAATAATAGTAATAATGAAAAGTGTATAGAGCCAGAGTGTTGAGATAAAAAGTAACAATAATAAGATGGAATAAAAGTAGTAATAAAATAATAGTAATAATGAAGAGTGTATAGAGCCAGAGTGTTGAGATAAAAAGTAACAATAATAAGATGGAATAAAAGTAGTAATAAAATAATAGTAGTAATGAAGAGTGTATAGAGCCAGAGTGGTGGGATAAAGTGACAATAATAAGTTGGAATAAATGTAGTAATAAAATAATAGTAATAATGAAGAGTGTATAGAGCCAGAGTGTTGAGATAAAAAGTAACAATAATAAGATGGAATAAAAGTAGTAATAAAATAATAGTAGTAATGAAGAGTCTATAGAGCCAGAGTGTTGGGATAAAGTAACAATAATAAGTTGGAATAAATGTAGTAATAAAATAATAGTAATAATGAAGAGTGTATAGAGCCAGAGTGTTGAGATAAAAAGTAACAATAATAAGATGGAATAAAAGTAGTAATAAAATATTTGTAGTAATGAAGAGTGTATAGAGCCAGAGTGTTGGGATAAAAAGTAACAATAATAAGATGGAATAAAAGTAGTAATAAAATAATAGTGGTAATGAAGAGTGTATAGAGAGTGTTGAGATAAAAAAGTAACAATAATAAGATGGAATAAAAGTAGTAATAAAATATTAGTAGTAATGAAGAGTGTATAGAGCCAGAGTGTTGGGATAAAAAGTAACAATAATAAGATGGAATAAATGTAGTAATAAAATAATAGTAATAATGAAGAGTGTATAGAGCCAGTGTTGAGATAAAAAAGTAACAATAATAAGATGGAATAAAAAGTAGTAATAAAATAATAGTAATAATGAAGAGTGTATAGAGCCAGAGTGTTGAGATAAAAAGTAACAATAATGGGATGGAATAAAAGTAGTAATAAAATAATAGTAATAATGAAGAGTGTATAGAGCCAGAGAGTTGGGATAAAAAGTAACAATAACTAGATGGAATAAAACTAGTAATAAAATAATTGTAATAATGAAGATTGTATAGAGCCAGAGTGTTGGGATAAAAAGTAACCATAATAAGATGGAATAAAAGTAGTAATAAAATAATAGTAATAATGAAGAGTGTATAGAACCAGAGTGTTGAGATAAAAAGTAACAATAATAAGTTGGAATAAAACTAGTAATAAAATAATAGCAATAATAACCTCCTCTCTGTCACGTCTCTGATGTTGGCTACCTCCGAAAAAGTTATGAGGTTTTTCTCAACTCAAGGAAGCGGTACCACCTCCGTCATTTTACTCATGAGGTAGGGTTGATTGGTGCCGACCCCAACCTCATAATGGTAGCGGTGATTTACCAATATTCTGAGCTTTGATACCTATGAGCATGGGTACCCAATTTTAAAATAACCACGGAGGAGGCACTGTGGATAACGGCTTGGATTGAGATATCGGAGAGGTGAGTTCGAATTCCAGTCCCACTCTTAGAGCTTTTCTTGGTAACTGGTCTAGGAAAAGGACACCTTTGAATTCAAAAGCTGAGGGCTTAGTATAGGGAGAATGCAAGTCCCTCACTATGTCCCGCTTCCTTCGGATGTTTTTCAAGTGTTTAGAGAGGAGGTGAGCGCCGTCAAGATATATGAAAACCCACTAAAAAGATCATGTTTAAGAATAATCAAAGTATGTTTTTTCTGCATCCAGGTCCTCCACCCGGCGATTGAAGCTGTCTAGAGACGGATGGTGATGTGTTACTCCCAACCCACTTTAGTGGGGCGAAAAATATCGTTTGACTAAGATCAAAGTGTAGTAGCTGTTTCTTTAAGATTAGAGAAGGAAACACCTTTCTCGTTACATTAAGAGGGCTTGTATCGCTATAATATCGATGTCAGCGTGACTATGGTCATGGAGACCGGGCCAATTTTATAATTAACTCGTATACATATTCATGTGTATGGGCTCTGCACCATAAAAAACGATATTGAGTTACGTCCTGCCTTAACGGTAAGGTTATGTAAATATTAGCTTCTCGGATTATTTACATTATTCCGACTGTTATTCTCATCTTCATTGAAATATTCACAACGTTTCGGATGTTGTGCGCTCTTGTCCTTCTTCAGAGAACACATGGCCTTGTGGAAAAAGACGTTGGTTAGATCTAGTGACTAGATCCAAAGTATTGTGAGTTCAATACCAGGCTACAGCAGTGGTGAACCCAAAAATTTGATGAGTTGAGTCAAAGGGAAATAACTGAGACACCCGGAAAATCATGGCACGTAAAACTAGAACAATCTACTCCTGTGGACGAAATAAATGCTTCGGTTCAAAAATCCATTCAGCTATGAAGGCCGACGCGTACAACGGCCGAAATGTTGTGAATATGGCGATGATTATAACAAGCAGAATAATGTAAATAATGCAAGTAATTTTCAATATATATATATATATATATATATATATATATATATATATATATATATATATATATGAAGAAATATAGATTTAAGGTGTGCTATATTTATGGGATAAAGTGCTCAATATCAGAGATAGAGCGTATATTAATATAAATATAAAAAGTGAACATTGAAGTCAACACTCCAGAGACAGGCTGTTTCATGATGGACCAATCATCAACCCGCCTGACGATTGCGTCCAGCATGAAACAGCCTGTCGCCTCTGAGAGTGCTGACTTCAATGTTCACTTATATATATATATATATATATATATATATATATATATATATATATATGTCATAATACGTCATCTCAGGGATATAGATAAATATCTCTTCTTAGACATTTCTAGTGCCTGCTTTTAGACAGACAAACAATTTATCTCTCAATTTTGCTTCTGTCTTCGGACAGAACACAACAGATAAATAAAGGATGTCTTGACACAACAGTCTTCATTCCACCAATGAGGTACAGTCGGTAGAACATCGTTGGCAGCGTGACGTTGGTTAGAGGCACCGGGCAAATTGGGAAGCTGGATCATGCGCATGCGCTTGCGGACCACCACTTTAAACTGGCCTTGTGCTATATCCTGTCCCCGTGGGATTGTTACGAGTAAGCGCTAAGTTTGTATTTGTTCTCTACTTATTTTAATTTTAAAAATTAAGTTTTTTTTGTTTTTTTTAATCAAGTTTATATTTCTATATTTTATCCTGACCTCTTTAATTATCGCCCTAATTGTCTCCTACCGCTTTACGATAAACTTTTCGACTGGTTAAACATCTTACCGATCACTAACTACTCTCTAATAAACAATATGGCTTCTGTTTTGTCAGATCTACCGCTGAGGTTCGAACAACCATCGGTGTGAATATCTATATAATATCTACAGAAATCTTGAATATCTATAGATATTTTATTTTATTAAAATTTTATTTTTATTTTTAAAATTAATTTTTTTTAAAATCATTTTATCCCAAGTAAGGCAATAAAGCCACTAAGACGTAAGAGGTTATTGTGTGATAGAGAAAATGAGAAATACTAAGGAGAGAAGACAATAAATGACTAAAAATTAAAAAGACAGAAGATAACGATTGTCATTGTATTTAAACTTTTGAAAAACAAAGCTGACTAGGAAGCAAGAAGCCGGAGGAGAGTTCCCCAAGCAAGAAGTGCAATAGATCTGTTAGGATAGGAATTATGATGATATTTAGCCATTTCACCTGTAAAACGATGAGACCTTCCTGCCAATCTAGCGTTTAAATTCGTATATTCTGCGTATCATCGGGGAAAGCTTATCACAACAATTTCCATGAAAGTATTTACACAAAGGTCACAGGGAAGCTGCGTTACGACAATTGGAAAAGGACAGAAGCCGAGATGCCAGGTCAGGACCAATAAAATTGCAGAAACTTCTTTGGATTTTATCAAGAACCTCTAAATATATAGCAGGAGCAACAGACCAGATCCGGCAGCAGTATTCTAACAAAAAACGAATGGTAGAGTTGTAAAATTGTAAGATAGAATTGGGCAAGAAAAATTGTCAATTTTGCAACACGTTCGTCCTCATTTCATTTATTCCTCTCAAATATTTTACCCTCTTTCATCTTTCAAGCCTTTTATCATCTTTCTTTCTTTCTTTCTTTCTTTCCTTCTTTCTTTTTCTTGCTTATTTTTGTCTATTGGTGTTTATTTCATTCTTTCTTCGTTGCTATTTTTTTCTCAAATATTTTTTGCTTCTTCGCCTTACAGACAATTCGTCTTTTTCTTTGCTTTCTTTATTCCTTTCCTTCTTAAACAATTTCCTTCCTTCCTTCTTTCTTTATGTTATGGGGTCCACCCCTTGTTCATATGTGGACTCTACCAGTGTTACTTGGACTGCTGCCATTAAATACCCAGAGTTACAGTCAGGGAGGGTAGTCGGTTATTGAGAGAGGATATAGTGAGAGTCAGAGAATATACGAACGAAGATAGTGTGAGGTAACCGCTTGTAGAAGTCAGTTACAAGCTCGTAGACTCTAAGGAAGTCCTACTTCGAGACTATATATCTATCTGTATTTGCTACTAACCGTGTTCCTGGATTTACTAACAGTATTACTTTTTGTATGATTGTGTAAATACATTTTATTTCTTATGTTTAATTATTGCGTTTGTCATTCCTTGGAGACCGAATTCATCGTCGGAATCCACAACATCTTCTTTCTTTCTTTCTTTCTTTCTTTCTTTCTTTCCAGAAAAATCATTTTACCTTTTTGCTTTGTCAGTACTTTTACATAAAATTTGGCATTCTTCCATTTCTTTCTTTTTGTTTCTGATGAAGTTTTTGTTTTCATGTTTTCTTTATTTCATAAACAATTACTCTTTGTACATTATTTACATAATTCGGATTATCGCACTTATCTTTGTCGCCAAATTTATTACAACTTTTCGGCCGTTGTACGTTCTGAATCTTCTTCAGGTGGTTGGAATGTCGAACTGAACCCTTTATTTGGGGTAGGCTGTGAGTTCCACGTGCTATGCTTAATGGATGTCAGTGATCAGTTATCTCCTGTTAATTCCCCTCTCATAGTTCTCCACTGCCTTAACCGGGTATTGAACTCACACTCGTTGGGTCCTGTCACTGGATCTTACCAACGCCTTTATCCACTGTGCCATGTGTCCTTTAAACATGGCACGTGGAACTAGAACAGTCTACTCCAGTAAGCGAAATAAAGGGTTCAGTTTGACATTCCAACCACCTGAAGAAGGCCGGAGCGTATAACGGCCGAAACGTTGTAATAGTCCGAATAATGTAAATAATGTACGTAATACCTCATCTCAGATTCATTGACAATTACTCTTTGGTTTTACGCCTGTCATTCAAACAAATTGTCATTTTCTTTTTTTTTTAATTTTTTCCTTCATTTCTTTCTTAAAAATGTATTTTTACTTCTTCGTCTTTCATTCACTGATTCTAGAAAACTTCTTTTCTTTCTTTCTTTTTTATCGTTTCTTTTTTCTTTTTCAAAGTTTTTCTTTTTCCTTCTTAGTCTTTCATTCACTCACTCTGCCGTTTTCGGATTTATTTATTTATTCCATCCTTCATTCCTTTCTTTCTTTCTTTCTTTCTTTCTTTCTTCCATTCTTCCTTTTCTTTCCTTCCTTTATTTCTTCCCTAAAGTTATTTTCCATCTACGCCATTCAGTCTCTCAATCTGTAATTTTCTAATTTCATTTCTTCCTTCCTCTCTTTCTTTCCTTCTTTCTTTCCTTCCCTTCTTTCTTTCCTTCCCTTCTTTCTTTCCTTCTCTTCTTTCTTTCCTTCCCTTCTTTCTTTCTTTCTTTTTTTTTTGCTTTTTTACCTCTTTTGCAGAATATTTTCTTTCTTTCTTTCTTTCTTTCTTTCTTTCTTTCTTTCTTTCTTTCTAACCTTCTCGCTATCATTTCCTTTCTTTCTTTCTTTATTTATTTATTTCTTTCTTTCTTTCTAACATTATCGTTATCATTTTCTTTCTTCCTTTCTTTCTTTCTTTCTTTCTTTCTAACCTTCTCGCTATCATTTTCTTTCTTTCTTTCTTTCTTTCTTGCTTCCTTTCTTTCTTTCTTTCTTTCTTCCTTTCTTTCTTTCTTTCTTTCTAACCTTCTCGTTATCATTTTCTTTCTTTCTTTCTTTCTTTCTCGCTATCATTTTCTTTCTAATTTCATTTCTTCCTTCCTCTCTTTCTTTCCTTCTTTCTTTCCTTCCCTTCTTTCTTTCTTTCTTTCTTTCTTTTTTTTGCTTTTTTGCCTCTTTTGCAGAATATTTTCTTTCTTTCTTTCTTTCTTTCTTTCTTTCTTTCTTTCTAACCTTCTCGTTATCATTTTCTTTCTTCCTTTCTTTCTTCCTTTCTTTCTTTCTTTCTAACCTTCTCGCTATCATTTTCTTTCTTTCTTTCTTTCTTTCTTTCTTTCTTTCTTTCTAACCTTCTCGTTATCATTTTCTTTCTTTTTTTCTTTCTTTCTTTCTATCCTTCTCGCTATCATTTTCTTTCTTTCTTTCTTTCTCGCTATCATTTTCTTTCTTTCTACCTTTCTTCCTTTCTTTCTTTCTTTCTTTCTTTCTTTCTTTCTTTCTCGCTATCATTTTCTTTCTTTCTACCTTTCTTCCTTTCTTTCTTTCTTTCTTTCTTTCTTTCTTTCTAACCTTCTCGTTATCATTTTCTTTCTTCCTTTCTTTCTTCCTTTCTTTCTTTCTTTCTTTCTTTCTTTCTAACCTTCTCGCTATCATTTTCTTTCTTTCTTTCTTTCATTCTTTCTTTCTTTCTAACCTTCTCGTTATCATTTTCTTTCTTTCTTTCTTCCTTTCTTCCTTTCTTTCTTTCTTTCTAACCTTCTCGTTATCATTTTCTTTCTTTCTTTCTTTCTTCCTTTCTTTCTTTCTTTCTTTCTTTCTTTCTAACCTTCTCGCTATCATTTTCTTTCTTTCTTTCTTTCTTTCTCGCTATCATTTTCTTTCTTTCTTTCTTCCTTTCTTCCTTTCTTTCTTTCTTTCTTTCTTTCTTTCTAACCTTCTCGCTATCATTTTCTTTCTTTCTTTCTTTCTTTCTTTCTCGCTATCATTTTCTTTCTTTCTTTCTTCCTTTCTTCCTTTCTTTCTTTCTTTCTTTCTTTCTAACCTTCTCGTTATCATTTTCTTTCTTCCTTTCTTTCTTCCTTTCTTTCTTTCTTTCTTTCTAACCTTCTCGCTATCATTTTCTTTCTTTCTTTCTTTCTTTCTTTCTTTCTTTCTTTCTAACCTTCTCGTTATCATTTTCTTTCTTTCTTTCTTCCTTTCTTCCTTTCTTTCTTTTTTTCTTTCTTTCTTTCTTTCTTTCTAACCTTCTCGTTATCATTTTCTTTCTTCCTTTCTTTCTTCCTTTCTTTCTTTCTTTCTTTCTTTCTTTCTTTCTAACCTTCTCGCTATCATTTTCTTTCTTTCTTTCTTTCTTTCTTTCTTTCTAACCTTCTCGTTATCATTTTCTTTCTTTCTTTCTTCCTTCCTTTCTTTCTTTCTTTCTTTCTTTCTTTCTAACCTTCTCGTTATCATTTTCTTTCTTCCTTTCTTTCTTCCTTTCTTTCTTTCTTTCTTTCTTTCTTTCTTTCTTTCTAACCTTCTCGCTATCATTTTCTTTTCTTTCTTTCTTTCTTTCTTTCTTTCTAACCTTCTCGTTATCATTTTCTTTCTTTTCTTCCTTCCTTTCCTTTCTTTCTTTCTTTCTTTCTTTCTTTCTTTTCTTTCTTTCTAACCTTCTCGTTATCATTTTTCTTTCTTCCTTTCTTTCTTCCTTTCTTTCTTTTCTTTCTTTCTTTCTTTCTAACCTTCTCGCTATCATTTTTCTTTCTGACCCTTTACATGTTTTTATGACTTCAGTCACTCCTCCTTTTATTATTATTATTATTATTATTATTATTTGACTTTCCCATTTCATGTCATTTTTCATTTTAAAATTCCATTAGAAATTGTCATTTAATTTTCAATTTCCGAAACCAGCGAAAATTACATCAAAGCCATTTACATATATGACTCGATATTACTTTCCCAAGCCATTGAATTTAATTCCGATAAAAGAAATCCTCTGTATTTCTTTCTTGAATTGTTCTTTAAAAAACAATCACAATAATTTTCTTTCTCATCAAAATTCCACGGATATACAACTGAAGAAAAAAGGTTTATACCGAAAAAGTAAATTCTTTACAAATAAGCAAAACATACTAATTATAATTTATAAAAGAGATTTCTTTTGATTGTTTGTCGCGTCCTTATGGGTGATGAATTATTTTCCACCATAAAATTTCTTTCGCACAGAAGAAGTCGCAAGTTTCTAGCTTTATCAATCGCTGTTTCTATGGAAAGTGTTCAGACGGAATACATTCCCTAATTCAAACAGTTCTACCGTCTACGGCTAAGATCCATTATGTCACGCACATAATAGCGATCCATTCTCATTCCATTCGAATTTCATTAATGAGATTAAGTTCCACCCAAGAAGCTTCTTCCCAAGAACCGATATATTATGGAAAACGACTCCCGACTGGCTGCTTCTGAGATCAAAAATCATTAAAATCTTAATCTGTTCAAGCCTATGGTCAAGCGTTATCTTCCCCACACATCTTCATAAACTATGCCTATGTAACTCTCTACCTGGCGAAACTAAGCTATAAGAAGAGAAGGGAGACACATGAAACTTCTGTTCGTTGAAGAAGCTTATTATATTAAATCACTTAACCCTAACTTGCTCAACGCGAGGTCCGAATTGAGGCCTATATATATCCATAAATCCAAGCACCTGCTCAAGTACATTGACCCCGATTAAAAGAGATTGTAAAATAGATTATACTAATATTAATATAATATGCAAAAACCTATAATATTCTTAGAATACATCATTAATAACATCTCTATCTATAAAAGGCAGGATGTGTGTGTGTGTATGTGTGTGTGTGTAACGAATGCACAGCCGCAATTTTCGACGGATTTGCACCAAAATTTACATGCACATGCTCCAAGTTAGTGGAAAAGCCAAGACCGACTTTGAATTTCCCAACTCCCATCGATAGTGGAAATAATCGATTTTTCATGCTTCTATGGCAGTTTTCATGTAGTTTGCGGCCATTTCCTACTGGACAGACTGAGAGCCTATAGCTAGCTGCCACAAATAGACAGGAAGATTCTACTGGCCAGCGTGAGAGTCAACAATTGACTGACACGAATGTTAACTAGCATGCTAGCATGCAAAAAAATCGATAGTTGCATTCGTCACAAGTGGGAAAAATTTAAATCTGCATGGCACTTTACTCCAATTGGCTCATTCGCTTGCTTAAACTCAACGTTGATTCTGATTACGCAGAACTGGGTTGGGTGTGAAAAAGTATTTGTTGTAAACATTCTTTTTTCATTCGGTTTTTCCAGTTACGAGTTCTTTTTTAAAGCTGATCGTTTTGTGTTCATTTTGTTTCGTTCTTTTTTCGTAACAGATTTAATGTTTAGTATGGAGCTTAGAAAAAATTCGCAGAGTGAGATAGGCAAGAAGTAAGGCATATAGCAACAACAGCACGGCAAAGGGCACTCCTTTAAAGGCAAGGAAGGGCCAAAATATTTTAAGTCAAGTGATAGCGATTGCTGTATGAGTCGCACGATTTTTGAATCAAGCACGGGCAACGCCGGGCCATGCTGGTAGTTTATTATATATCTATACACACATACAATGCAATATTACTGTATTCGATTAATTTGTAACGTGTGTATATATAATTTGTATTTATAAATACAAGGCTTGGTTTCAAGCATATTAGATATATAGTCCTGACTTATTATTATTTTTTTATATTCGCATACATATTTTATATGTCCAACCTGCGTTCTAGTTTAAGTTAATTAGTATAATTAGGATTTTTTGATGTATAAAAGAGAGTTACCCCCCTTGATATATTGTTTACTTTTTAAACCAAATTTAAATTTTAATAATTAAAAATAAAAGAAAATTTAATTCTTCACCTTTCGAACTTAAGAAATTGAATGATACAAATTATTTATTTAGTTAATTCTAATATTTTGGGTAACAACAATTAAATAAACAAAATTTAACTGACAATTTCGAATCTTCACAACGAGAACGCAAGCTGTATAATAGTCTATAATATATATTATATATATATATATATATAATATATATATATATATATATATATATATATAATATAATATTATATAATATAATGTATAATATATTTGCACTTAAGAATTGCAAGAACTCATAAAACTCCTAGTCGTGCGATCGATGCTTGATATTATGTTTATTCATATATATATATATATATATATATATATATATATATATTCCATACCTGAAGATGTCTGTAAAAACAGACGAAAGCTTGTAGTAAAAATAAGAACTAACGCAACAGAAATTTATAAAAACAAGGATCTTTTCATTCATAACAGGTTCGGGGGTTTTTGTATATTATTTGAATTGTTCGCGACGATGGATTTCTCGCCAATTAAATCATTAACCTTTGTATTTGTTTTTGTATGAATAATTCATGAAATTGTAAATTGATTGCACCTTTATTGAAATTAAAATTACTGATCCAAGTGCAACTTTTGGATAATAAGTGCGACATTACTGTAATTATTGAACAATATAGTTCATGCCACTTTGACAGAAAATTTACCAGTAAAAAAGAATTCACTTATCACCATATTTGTACAAGAACGCACAATTGTAAAATTTAAAATCAAACCCAGCGTTGCTACTGCACGCTCCAAAAACAATAACTCATTTCTAATAGCATTTTTCGGATACAACAATACATACATTTTCGTTGTCCTCTTATTACTGAGAGTAAAAACAAGAACAACATCTATTCCATACCTGAAGATGTCTGTAGGAACAGACGAAAGCTTGTAGTAAAAATAAGAACTAATGCAACAGTAATTTATAAAAACAAGGATCTTTTCATTCATAACAGGTTCGGGGTTTTTGCATATTATTTGAATCGTTTGCGACGATGGATTTCTCGCCAATTAAATCATTAACCTTTGTATTTGTTTTTGCATGAATAATTCATGAATATATATATATATATATATATATATATATATATATATATATATATATAATAAAAAGGCTTAAACGCTAATATTCCATGGTAATAATTTATTCCATTGGAATCGTAAATACTATCCAATTTATCAGACCTACAAATTTAAAAAAAACAGAAAAAACAATTCTGGAAATAAAAAATAGAATTTAGAGCAAGTGTAAGTATGAGAGTGTGGGACGAATGTTAGAGGTAAAGAGAGGGGTAACAGACGAGAGAAGGTGGGAGATTAAAAATTTAACAGACAGAAGTTTTAAAGACGGGAATCAAAGACGGTTAAAGTGAGAGAAATACGAATGTTGTCGGATGTCTAATACATTTAAGAGGCCCTTTTATAAATGCCCTTCAGTTTTTGTTTCACCCCACCCCATCTCTCTCCCCGACCCCTTTTTTTCTTTTCCTCTCCCTCCGTCCCTCTTCTTCTGATCTTTAAGATTATATCGTCTATTGTGTGTGTATGTCACCACAAAATGTATCCTTTCCAGTTACATCTTTAATGTATTAGACATCCGACAACATTCATATTTCTCTCACTTAAACCGTCTTTGACTCACCTCTTTAAAACTTCTCTCTGTTAAATTTTAATCCCCCACCTTCTCTCGTCTGTTACCCCTCTCTTTAGCTCTAACATTCGTCCCACACTCTCATACATACACTCTCTCTAAATTTTATTTTTTATTCCCGGAGTTGTTTTTTCTGTTTTCTTTTTAAATCTGATGAATTGGATCGCATTTACGATTCCAATGGAATAAATTATGACCATGGAATATTAGTGTTTAAGCCTTTTTATATATATATATAATATAAAAAAGATTACTAATATTCCATGGTCTAATTTATTCCATTGAATCGTAAATACGATCCAAATCATCAAAATTTTTGAATTTGTAGGTCTGATGAATTGGATCGTATTTACGATTCCAATGGAATAAATTATGACCATGGAATATTAGTGTTTAAGCCTTTTTATTATATCCTTACTCTGTCCTGGACATTGAGTTCTACCTGGATTCTATCCTCTCGGAATTTTTTTTATACAAATATATATGTATGTGTATGTATGTATGTATATATATTTATATATTTTGCATATGTATGTGTATATTTACGACTAATATTATATATATATATATATATATATATATATGGTTGGATAGATGTGAGTTTGTGACCCTGGGTTTCACGCTTTAAAGATCGTCAGACAAACTGATTACTGTTTTAAAAAATTTGGGTTTATGTAGATTGCGTGTATTGGTGTTATTGTGGAAGTGGTGGGGGAGATTTCGTCGTTTTGTCATTCATCGTACTAACGCAAACATCGATGTATGCAGACACATATACATATACATACTTGGTCGTCCGTCGGGACACATACATATATATAAACATATGTAGACAGTTTCGGCTATGACACATGTATGTATACGGGTGGTGTTATGTCTATACATACGCATTTGTATGTTGAAATGTTGAAATTTAAACATTGGAAGTGTGGCGGAAAATGTCTCGTTATTGTCTCGTGAATGTATCCATGTCATATTATGAAATTTTTTTTTTTTTTTTTTCCGTTGAAAATATTTGAAAATATTTTCTCGCATGTATGTATATATGTGTGGTGGGGTTTGTGTAAAATTATGATAGGTAAAAATTATTATTAAATTATTTATATTTATTTTTAAATTTTGAAAAAAATGGGGTTTATTTGTTATATTTAAAGCTGGTTATTTGTTTGTTTTTTGGTGACTGTGTATATGTAACAGGTAAAAAATTGTAATCCTTATTGTTTAATTTATATGGTGATGTTTAATTTAATAACGGGTTTATATGATATGATGTGATAGTAATGTTTCAAAGGATTGGAGACAATGCTATTTAGGTTTTTAGCTAATAGTTATTGTAAACTGGAAGAAATTGCAGATTGGTAGAAATGATTAGTAACGGTGGTGGGAGAATGATAAAACCATGAATGTAGTTATAGTGGTGGTAGCTTGAACTAAAAAGTGGTTGTTGGTGTTTTATTTTTGTTTTATTTTGTTATATGTATTAATTTATTTTGGTATAAATCCTGATAATAGGTATTCTATGTAAAATTATGGTAGTTGAAGATTGCTATAATTTTTAATTACAAAATTATTATTATTATATTAAAGCTGCCTGGTAATAGGTGTTTGTTCTCATGGTTACATATGGAAATTATATCTGATCATATTGTTTTAAAGTATTAAATATGCTGGGGGTAATAAAGATTGTAGTGGATTATATGTTAATAGTGGGTGTGATGTGTAAGTGATGGTGCTGTGTGTAGGTGGTAATGATAATATTGATAGTTAATAGATATTGTAAGGTGGTAAAAGTGATTACTAATGGTGGTGCAATTATAATAATGATAGGTGCAATTATTTTGATGGTATCTTGAAATTAAATTGTGATTGTTGGTGGTTTGTCTGTTTTATCCGTTTGGTATGAATTCGGATAATAGATACTTGTTCTCATGCCTACATTTGGAGATTATCTCTGATTTTTTGTTTAGCAAGTTCTTTTGCGGTTTGTGTGATATTATTGCTACTTTTTCGTGTAGGCAAAGTAGGCATTTTTTCGTAATGTTGTTGTAGGCAGGGGCTTTTTTCAATATTTCCCAACTTATTGTTGGTGTGATGTTTTTGTCTTTTTGCTGCCATATGTATGTAGAAAGTGTTGTGCTGTTCGAATATTTCCTGTTGTTGAATGAAAGGTTGTGATTGTTATTCCTCATCTTGAATGGACCTTCGGTGGCACCGATGTAGTGCATAGTGTTGTTGTTTGTACTTACCTTGGCCTTGTATATTGTGTTCGTAATTTGGCAATTTCCCTGGAGTGGACATGTTGCTCTGTTTCTAATAATTTTGTAATTAAAAATTATAGCAATCTTCAACTACCATAATTTTACATAGAATACCTATTATCAGGATTTATACCAAAATAAATTAATACATATAACAAAATAAAACAAAAATAAAACACCAACAACCACTTTTTAGTTCAAGCTACCACCACTATAACTACATTCATGGTTTTATCATTCTCCCACCACCGTTACTAATCATTTCTACTAATCTGCAATTTCTTCCAGTTTACAATAACTATTAGCTAAAACCTAAATAGCATTGTCTCCAATCCTTTGAAACATTACTATCACATCATATCATATAAACCCGTTATTAAATTAAACATCACCATATAAATTAAACAATAAGGATTACAATTTTTTTACCTGTTACATATACACAGTCACCAAAAACAAACAAATAACCAGCTTTAAATATAACAAATAAACCCCATTTTTTTTCAAAAAATTTAAAAATAATATAAATAATTTAATAATAATTTTTACCTATCATAATTTTACACAAACCCCACCACACATATATACATACATGCGAGAAAATATTTTTCAAATATTTTCAACGGAAAAAAAAAAAAAAAAATTTCATAATATGACATGGATACATTCACGAGACAATAACGACATTTCCACCACACTTCAATGTTTAAATTTCAACATTTCAACATACAAATGCGTATGTATAGACATAACACACCCGTATACATACATGTGTCATAGCCGAAACTGTCTACATATGTTTATATATGTATGAGTCCCGACGGACGACCAAGTATGTATATGTATATGTGTCTGCATACATCGATGTTTGCGTTAGTACGGTGAATGACAAAACGACGAAGTTTCCCCACCACTTTCACAATAACACCAATACACGCAATCTACATAAACCCAAATTTTTAAAACAGTAATCAGTTTGTCTGACGATCGCTAAAGCGTGAAACCCAGGGTCACAAACTCACATCTATCCAACCAAATATGTTAGCTCTATCTCTGATATTGAGCGCTTTCTAATAAGTATATACATATAATATATAAATAATTATACATATATATTTATTTATATTTATATTCACTTTTCACATATATATATATATATATATATATATATATAATAAAAAGGCTTAAACACTAATATACGATGGTCATAATTTATTCCATTGGAATGGTAAATATGATCCAATTCATCAGACCGACAAATTCAAAAAGAAAACAGAAAAAAAACAACTCATGGAATAAAAAAATTAAATTAAATTTAAATTTAGTGAGAGTGTATGTATGATAGTGTGTATGTATGTATGTATGTATGTATATTTATATATTTTAGATATATGATTGCATATGTATGTGTATGTATGTATGAATATATATTTATATATTTTAGATATATGTTTGCATATGAATGTGTATATTTACCACTAATATTATCTCTCTCTCTCTCTGTATATATATATATATATATATATATATATATATATATATATATATATATATATATATATATATATATATATATAATATTAGTGGAAATATACATACATATGCAAAATATATAAATACCCATACATGTATATTTTTAGAAATAAAAATTCAAGAGGAAGAATCCTGGTAGAACTCAATGTCTAGGACAGAGTAAGGATATAATAAAAGGCTTAAACACTAATATTCCATGGTCATAATTTATTCCATTGGAATCGTAAATACGATCAATTCATCAGACCTACAAATTCAAAAATTTTGATGATTTGGATCGTATTTACGATTCCAATGGAATAAATTATGACCCTGGAATATTAGTATTTAATCCTTTTTATTATATATATATATATATATATATATATATATATATATATATATTATGGTTTATGGTCAGAGTTGAATCTGACCAGGAAACAGCAATATAAAAAAGTGCTCAATACAAACTTTTTTAATACTGAGGTATGTAGGTGTTTTTCTTTGGGGTTAAAAACGATTTTTGACTCCTTCAGGTCTTAGCAGGTCGCAGAGATTTGTATGTGTTGTTATTTCGTTTTAGCTTTCTATGTCTTGAAAGTTGTTGAAAGATGATTTCGAGTTCAGTGTTTTTTATGATTTAGGTCGTATTTTGGGTAAAAAATAAGAAAAAGATCGAAAAATATAAGCAGTAATTCATTTTGTATAATATAAGTTTGGAGCATTTTGATTGGATGGGAATTCTAATTAAATCATGTGAATCTGTGTGAAATCCATCGTTGCCTTTTTATGAACTTTGACTCTATAAACCTTAATAAGATTATTAGTCGTCTATATATGTGTCTGTAAGCATTTACTGGTTTCATTTATTAGTAAATACTGGTGTTTAATGTTGAAACTGATAAGAATTTCCTTTGTCTCAGAATAGGTAAATATGGTTTGTTTATATCAGAGTCTATAGGAATTTATTTAGTTCCAGGATAGTTAAACATATGTCGTTTATATCAGAGTCTATAAGAATTTCCTTTGTTTCAGGATAGGTAAACATTGGATGTTATATTAGATTCTATACGAATTTATTTTGTTGAAGTATAGGTAAATATTGTTCGTTTATATCAGAGTCTATAAGAATTAATCTTGTTTCAGGATAGGTAAACAATGGATGTTATATTAGATTCTATACGAATTTATTTTGTTGAAGTATAGGTAAATATTGTTCGCTTATATCAGAGTCTATAAGAATTAATCTTGTTTCAGGAGAGGTAAACATTGGACGTTATATTAGAGTCTATACGAATTTATTTTGTTGGAGTATAGGTAAATATTGTTTGTTTATATAAAAGTCTTTAATTAATGTTATTCCAGGATAGTTAAATATATGTTGTTTATATCAGAGTCTATAAGAATTTATTTTGTTTCAGGATAGGTAAACATTGGATGTTATATTAGATTCTATACGAATTTATTTTGTTGAAGTATAGGTAAATAATGTTCGTTTATATCAGAGTCTATAAGAATTAATCTTGTTCCAGGATAGCTAAATATATTTTGTTTATATCAGAGTCTATAAGAATTTACTTTGTTTCAGAATAGGTAAACATTGTATGTTATATTAGATTCTATACGAATTTATTTTGTTGAAGTATAGGTAAATATTGTTCGTTTATATCAGAGTCTATAAGAATTAATTTTGTTTCAGGATAGCTAAATATATGTTGTTTATATCAGAGTCTATAAGAATTTATTTTGTTTCAGGATAGGTAAACATTGGATGTTATATTAGATTCTATACGAATTTATTTTGTTGAAGTATAGGTAAATAATGTTCGTTTATATCAGAGTCTATAAGAATTAATCTTGTTCCAGGATAGCTAAATATATTTTGTTTATATCAGAGTCTATAAGAATTTACTTTGTTTCAGAATAGGTAAACATTGTATGTTATATTAGATTCTATACGAATTTATTTTGTTGAAGTATAGGTAAATATTGTTCGTTTATATCAGAGTCTATAAGAATTAATTTTGTTTCAGGATAGCTAAATATATTTTGTTTATATCAGAGTCTATAAGAATTAATTTTGTTTCAGAATAGGTAAACATTGAACGTTATATTAGATTCTATACGAATTTATTTTGTTGGAGTATAGGTAAATATTGTTCGTTTATATCAGAGTCTATAAGAATTAATCTTGTTTCAGTATAGGTAAATATCGGATGTTATATTAGATTCTATACGAATTTATTTTGTTGGAGTATAGGTAAATATTGTTCGTTTATATCAGAGTCTATAAGAATTAATCTTGTTTCAGTATAGGTAAATATCGGATGTTATATTAGATTCTATACGAATTTATTTTGTTGGAGTATAGGTAAATATTGTTCGTTTATATCAGAGTCTATAAGAATTAATCTTGTTCCAGGATAGCTAAATATATTTTGTTTATATCAGAGTCTATAAGAATTTACTTTGTTTCAGAATAGGTAAACATTGGACGTTATATTAGATTCTATACGAATTTATTTTGTTGAAGTATTGGTAAATTAGAATCTTTATGCATTTCCTCTGTTCCAGGATAGGTAAATGCTGGTCGTTTATATCTGAGTCAATAAATAATTACTTTGTTCCAGAAAATGTAATTATTGCTCTTTTTTAAAATTTCTGTAAATCTTGTTCGTTTATGTATGATTGTATATTTTGTTCATGGTAAATATTGTTCGTGTATTTTTTACGTCTATTATGTAAAGGTAAATAGTGAAGGTTTAAGTCTAGGTAAAATATTGATGGTTAATATATCAATCTCCTATGATTTACATAGAAGGTACTTCTTTCTTTTTACTCTACAAGATCATCAGAGTATTCTAGTCCTCTTTGAAGAGGCGAGAGTGATTTGTGCTTCTTTTTTTTTACAGTGAGATAAAAACATATTTCCGGATCGTTTTAGATATGAAAATTGAAAATGTAATACGCTGTTTGAGGGGCCAATTCTAGTAGCACTTTCGCAGTAACCACCTTTATTTTCTTTAACGAGCCATACTCCAAGCTTCGATTAACATTGCAAGAGAACAGTTAAGTCAATGAGAATACCTTACGAATATTTGCCTGAAGATAAACCTTCCTCCGTCCAGCGCATTAACTTAGATACTTCCAGTTGAGGAAGATAAATTATCTTGGAATAAATTCAATTCCGAGAGCAACCTACAGCATTAACAAAGAACCTCTTTATGAACGCAATCTACTAATTTAATTATAAAAAAGGGAAATTATTTGAAACGAGCAAAACTTTGCAGATATTAGAAGAAGTCATGTAAAATAATTAAATTGTGGCCTAAGATTCAAAATGAAATAATTATTTCTGTTCGCAAATATCCTGAATCTTAAATTATTTTTAATTCATTTAATCGTGCGTGATTACGTTATCAAGATGAAAATAACCAGGAAATATATATATATATATATATATATATATATATATATATATATATATATATATATGTGTGTGTGTGTGTGTGTGTGAGAGAGAGAGAGAGAGAGTATTATCAGATAGAGTGTATCTGTAGAAGAGACAAAATGAATAAAAAGAAACAAAAAGAAAAATACGACTGAGCCAACGCGTTTCGTCCTCTGGGGGATTTTTAAAGGCAACATTGGATTTATTATGCTTCACGTGATTTTCTACACAGAGGCGATTGGTTTATCAAGGCTTAAAAATTTGAGAACGGTCATGAAGGTTCATCAGGTAGATGAAAGGTCAGTCATGTTATATGGAGGACGAAAATTGTCATAATTCAGAGCCTGGTAAAAAGTAAAGTCAGTGAGTGATATTCAATATTTTAATTGCGATTAGATTGTTATGACATCAGGTGGACGTTTGTGTTGTACATCTTCAAAGGGTGAAGTGATGAATGGAATTGTTTTCTTTTGAAATATGTTGAAAAACCAAAAGAAAATGGTTTAATTCATCATTTCAGCCTTTGGAGATGTACAGCTCAATTGGCCATTTCATACTGTAATGATCTAATCACAATACAATCAATATTCATTAAAAGAAAAGAAAATTATTGAATATTACTCGCTGACTTTACTTGATGTTTTGTCTAAGCATAGTTTTCCTTTTGTCTTCTTCATATATATATATATATATATATATATATATATATATATATATATATATATATATAGTCTTTAGTTCACTGCTACCAGCAAGCAGAAATATTTCTTCTCCTGATGATGGCCATTTTGGCCGAAACTAGTCGAGGAATCTAAATGAAATAATAATGAAACAAACGAGAGAATATTAATCTACTACCCAGTGTGCCTGAGGATTTTAATTTTTTAATTTTTGTTCAATATATATATATATATATATATATATATATATATATATATATTATATTTTTTTTTTTAAAAATATGATTCCATCGCTACATAAGAGTTCTCATGTTTCAAAAATAGAAGCTAAAAACTAATATGTTTATACAATATGTTAACCCTTACACCCCTTATTAAAATAACTGGTTTCGCTGTTTCCATGTAATTAATATTACGAATTTATATGCTTATAAAGCTCCTTAAATTTCAAGATTGGTTATTCCAAAATTTGCTTTAGGGTGAAACAGAGCTGGATTTTTAGCTTCTGTTTTTGAAACATGAAAACTCTTATGCATACGATGGAATCATATTTTTTCAAATATAATTATAATTTAGGCTCTACTTATGTATTGAGCACTGATTTAAAAAAAATAAAAACAAAAATACTAAAGAACTTTGAAGTATTAACCTAACGGCCCTTTCCTATTTTTCTATCTATGTACACACACACACACACACACACACACACACACACACACACACATATATATATATATATATATATGAAAATTTCTCTGATTTAACCAGTAGAAAAGACAATATTTATGAATAAATATATATATATATGTAAACCTTCCTGTCTCTCTCTGTCTCTGTCTCTCTCTACATAGATATATATGTGTGTGTGTTTTTGTGTGTTTGTGCGTGTATTCTCAGAGTTTATCTATAGAAGAGCCTAAAATGAATAAAAAAAGACAAGAGGAAAAACTTAGCCAACGCGTTTCGTCCTCCGACGGGCTTTATCAAGGTTTATCAAGGCTTATGAATTTATGAATATTCGTGAATGTTCATCAGGTTATTGCAAGGTGAGTCAATGGATATGGAGGACGCAAATTGCCATAATTCAAATCCTGGTAAAAAGTAAACGAAGCGAGTAATATTCAATGTTTTCATTGTGATTAGATTGTTATATGAGAAGGACGTGTGTACTGTATATCTCCAAAGCCTTGAAGTAATGGATTTAAGTATTTTCTTTTGATTTCTTCAACATATTTATTTCTCAACAAATTGAGTATGTTGGCTTGGGATAGTGGCTATTCTTTGAGAAAAAATGAGATTGGTAAAAATAACTTTCAATCACCTAATGAATAGAAGGTTCTTAAATCTATAAACCTTGATAAGACCATTGACATCCACGCTTCTGCATATAAACACGTGCAGCATAAGAAATCCTACATTCTCTTGATAAAGTCCCTCAAAGAAATGGAACATGTCAGCTATGTATAGTTTTTATTTTCTTGTCTCTTTTTATTTATTTTGTGTCTTTGAAGGTTTTATCGATGGAATTCCTCCATTAGGAACAATGAACAATAAAATACTTCCGAAGGAATCACCTTTAAAATGAGTGGGGGCCAGCTAGGTATACCAACGGATAACTCATGCAAGTGGGGATACAGGCAGACATTCCTAGACAGTTGGTGCGGATATATAGGGGAGTGCGGTTATTCAATTGCAGGCATGTACACTCGGGCAACGCCGGGTACCTCGGCTAGTTATATATATATATATATATATATATATATATATATATATATATATATATATATTTATTTATTTAGGCAGCAATATTTCTTTCATGTACATTTCATTGAATACGACAGACAAGGTGTTTTTATTATTATTCAAATTTCTTATTTCTTCTTCTTCTTATATTATTATTATTTATATATTTATTATTATCATTATATTTATTATTATTATTTATTATTATTATTATTTATTATTAAAAATTATTAGATCGCATGAGAAATATATATATATATATATATATATATATATATATATATATATATATATATAAAAAAGCTTACACACTAATATCCCATGGTCATATTAGTGTTTAAGCCTTTTTATTATATCCTTACTCTGTCCTAGACATTGAGTTCTACCTGGATTCTATCCTCTTGGAATTTTTTTATTCAAAAGATATATATGTATGTGTATGCACCTATGTATATATATTTATATATGTTCGATATGTATGTGTATATTTACCACTGATATTATATATATATATATATATATATTTATATATATATATATATATATATATATGCACATTTCATTGAATGCGACAGAAAAGGTGCTTTTATTTAGCTTTTTATACAATTTCTCATGCGATCTAACAATTTCTTTCTTTTCGGATGATAAATTATATAAAGACTGATTTGTGTAAACGGAATAAAATTCCAATGACCAAAAACACTTTTCTTAAAAGAGTGCTCAATACAGAGTAGAGCAAATATTATTTATTCAAAAATTATCAATATAATCATGTTATGAAATCACTACAAATATAGCGATTTTGTTTCAACACTTCTGGTGTCTTATCAAGTGATGGTGTTGAATGTAGAATAAAGAGTTTAAAAGGTTCAAATCGACCAAACACCGCTCAATAGAGTTTCTCTCATTGAGGGGTGTTTGGATAATTTGAACATTTCTCTCTTGTCGAATTCTTTGCCTTCGGGCGGAGAGGAACCCAGACGAGGCTATGCCGAAGGGCAGAGTCTCGTTTGGGTTTGGCGGTCACAATCTTAACAACATTAGATATGCAGATGACACAGTGTTGATAGCAGACACTGAAAGGAAAATACAAAAGCTTCTACAGGGCGTAGCAAAGGAAAGCGCGAAGAAAGGACTAAGTATAAATTAAAAGAAGACTGAATTTATTGTTATCGGAAAAAATATGAACCCAAAATGTAAATTACAGATCGGGTACGATATTTACTGGCACAGTGGATAAAGGCGTTGGTTAGATCCAGTGGCAGATCCAAAGAAGGTGAGTTCAATACCTGGTTAAGGCAGTGGAGAACTTTCAGAGGGAAAATTAGCAGGGGATAACTGATAACTGACATCCATCAAACATGGCACGTGGAACTAGAACAGTCTACCCAAGTGATCGAAATAAAGTGTTGAGTTCGAAATTCCAACCACCTGAAGAAGGCCAGAGCGTACAACGGCCGAAACGTTGTGACAAATATGGCAACAAAGATGAGGACAATTGTCCGACTAATGTAAATACTGTACATAATACCTCATCTCAGAAATATAGACAGACACAGATCGGGGAATACTAAAATCAAGCAAGTACAAAAATTTGGATAATATTATTTATATATTATTATTATTATTTATTAATTTTGTTCCGGGATAGTTAAATATATCTTGTTTAGATCAGAGTCTATAGGAATTTATTTTGTTTCAGGATAGGTAAACATTGATCTGGGAAGTGTTCTTACTGAAGACGAAAAGTACTACACAGTCATACGAAGACGTATTGTGATAGCTAAAGATGCATTCCAAAAGCTAAGCAGAGTATTAAGAGATAGAAAAATTTCGTTAGAAACAAAGAAAAGAGTAATGAACTGTTAGGTTATATCTGTCCTCCTGTATGCTAGCAAATGCTGGTCAATCTCCAGAAAGATGAAGAGATTTGAAGCAACAGAAATGTGGTTATACATAATGGCAACCAGGTTGCCATGGACCTAATATGTGAGTAATGGCGAGATTCTACTTAATATCAGGAAGAGGCAACTTTATTGCCAGATTCACGACGTTTCGGTCGTTGTAATCTACGGCCTTCTTCAGGATCTGTCTATATTTCTGAGATGAATATCTATGGCTTGGAAAATCTGATACGCACAGGACAGATTGATGAATAGAGGAAAGCAATACCTAACATACTTGATGTAAATGTGTAGTTTGGGGTTTGGTTTGGTTTGGTTTGGTTTGTGGCATATCAACCTCAATGAATTATTTAATGCCAACACAATTTTTATTGCTGGTATTTTTTTTCAAATTTCTATTGTTGGTAACAATTTTTCTTCAAATATTTATTGCTGGTAATAATTTTCTTACAAAATATTTCTGGTATCAAAACCTATTTTAACACGTGGATAGGTGTTTTGACCCCAGTTTGGGTATTAACTATTTACCCATAGCTGGGACAATAACCTACCCCGGGTCAGGGTGGACCTGGAAACACCAGCAATTCAGAGATGCTTCCACGCTCCTGAAAACCTGATCAGAGGCCTTGCTGTTGGACGTAGTTTATCGTCTTACCCAGGACGTGGGTGTTGTTTATCGTCCTACCCAGGACGCAGATGTAGTTTATCCTCTTACCCAGGACGCGAATATAGTTTATCGTCTTACCCAGGACGTTGATGTAGTTTATCATCTTACCCAGGACGCGGGTGTTGTTTATTGTCTTACCCAGGAAGCTGATGTAGTTTATCGTCTTACCCAAGACGCAGATGTAGTTTATCGTCTTACCCAGGACGCAGATGTAGTTTATCGTCTTACCCAGGACACGGATGCAGTTTATCGTCTTATCCAGAACGCAGATGTAGTTTATCGTCTTACCCAGGACGCAGATGTAGTTTATCGTCTTACCCCGGACACGGATGTAGTTTATCGTCTTATCCAGGACGAAGATGTAGTTTATCCTCTTACCCAGGACGCGGATATAGTTTATCGTCTTATCCAGGACGCGGATGTAGTTTATCGTCTTACCCATGACGCAGATGTAGTTTATCGTCTTACCCAGGACACGGATGTAGTTTATCGTCTTACCCAGGACACGGATGTAGTTTATCGTCTTACCCAGGACGCGGATACAGTTTATCGTCTTATCCAGGACGCGGATATAGTTTATCGTCTTATCCAGGACGCGGATCTAGTTTATCGTCTTACCCATGACGCAGATGTAGTTTATCGTCTTACCCAGGACACGGATGTAGTTTATCGTCTTACCCAGGACACGGATACAGTTTATCGTCTTATCCAGGACGCAGATGTAGTTTATCGTCTTACCCAGGACGCAGATGTAGTTTATCGTCTTACCCAGGACGCAGATGTAGTTTATCGTCTTAGCCAGGACGCGGATGTAGTTTATCGTCTTACCCAGGACGTTGATATAGTTTATCGTCTTACTCAGGACGGAAGAAATAACAAAAAGACAAACATTATTAAGAGATACAAAAGAGGCCTAAGTGGAGGGCCATGATCGACTACGGCCTGATATGACATAAAAGAAACATTTACTGAAAACTTTATTTATTCGTTATGAAAATTAAACGATAGCTTTGTGCTTGTGGCTAACCTTTGTCTAATTGTAACCAATATTTTTAGACCCAGTCCTCCCTTTCCTCTAATATTTGTCAAAATTACCCTCCCATTTTATTTCAAGCACGCAGGTGCTCGTCTTGAAGTTAACACAAAGCTATTTAATTAAAAGCACACATTTCCTTTATAAGGTAACACATAGCTAGATCGGCTGTAAAACAGAACCGAGCCATGTTGTCTAAAAGATATCACCAACTAAAACATCTACGAAACAGAGTACGTCGAGAAGACAACACAAAGCTAGAACATCGGTTATTAAACAGCATCCTGCTATTCTTCTTTTATGTAGCTCCTTCTGTGACGGATAATGGCTCTCCACAACTTCCACTCTTTTATTCCTCTAAGAACCCACCTTTTCTTTTTTTGTCTCTGTTTTGCCATCCATCTCCATAAACTCGTAAGGTACATTTCCCGCTTGTTTCTTTTTGTAAACTTGTTTTTAAGATGTCGTTGAATATCCTCTCAATCCCAGGCTCAAGCGTAACTCAAGACAGAGGGTTACTGTTGTAGAGTGGTTTCACAGTGGAGGCTTGTATTTGTACTAAGTCGGTCCTAAAATAGGTTCGACGTACAAAAACGTTAGAAACTTGATATAATAGGTAATGACGCAGTAATCTAGTTGTGGTGGCTGATATTTTAATATCCGACTAACGGTTGTCCGGCATCGACTGACTGACCGAACCCCCTGAGTGACTCCTACTACTCCTACTTATTATAGGTGGGAGAGTTTATTAACTATAGAATAGGTGTGTTCCACTATAACCCCCACCTAAAACTTTACTCCGTAGGAGAAAACGGTTTTCTTTATTTATTTTTCATTTAATTAATATGAAGAAAAAAATAGAAACAAAAAATTCATTTTTTTTTCAGCAACCTCGTAGCGTATCTCTTACGTTTTTTGGTCCACTTTTAAATGATCAGTTGCCATTCTTTTTTTTTTCTGGATCGGCGTACCTCAGGTAAAATTGTTGCAGGCGTTGTTAGATCAAACGTATTGAAAATCATCTCCATCGGCGTTTTTTTTCCCGCGGGACCGCTGTCAACCACGTCTGAAAAAAAAACGTCGTCTGATCTGGTTACTGCACGTGAATTTTTCGCCTTTCACCAAGTACATCATATAGCCAATCCGCTTTTCTATTTTTTTTTTTATATACCTCCATAGTGTTACCAGAAACAACCTTCCGCTTTGAGCTTCTTAAGGATGGAGTCACAGTTTCTGTAATTTCTTCTTGTGGTTCTATTTCTTCAGCCTCTAGTTTCCCTTTTGTTGATCTTGTGCTTCTTAACGTTTTCTGTGGTCACTTCAGTTGACTTAAATCATTTAATAATACTGCATGTCCTTGGCTGCGGGTAACTCACTCCCCAGTTCCACTATAACAGTCACTAAATGATGACGTAAGGAGAGGGAGTAAGGCATTCCGAGATAATAAACAAATGATACCTACATTCTGAAGGCATATCACATTTAAAGAATATTGATTGTCTTCGAGACGATATCGATTTTATTCACGCTAATTTATAATTATGAAAATAAATTTATGTGTCACAAGTTCAGGTATTAGGGACTGGCCGAGTCTAGGCAACAATGATCTTCAAATCTATTTCGTTACCCAGTTTAAAATAGTAGGACAACAGCCTATGAATAGGATTTACTCACAGAAATAAGGAAGGGTCAGAAATATTGAATTCTGAAGTGGAATCAGCAATAGTCAAAAATATCTCAAGATTTTTGACAAAATCCAAAGAAAACTCTGTCATATTATTTGTCTTGACGTGGCATTTTGTTTTCAGTCATTTGCACACCACGATGATGCTGTTTTTACTACAAATATTTTCATGGTAATTTTTGTTCTGAGGTCTCCTTCTTGGCACCTCGTTGGCATGAATTTAAGCATACTACTCGAGTGGTAGTTAGATCTCGTCCGTTTTTCTGGGGTATTAGCTAGATGTAATCGCGTATCTGTCGATATTTCTGAGATGAGTTAGGGTTATTTACATTGTTCGGATGGTTGTGTTCATCTTTATTGTCATATTCACGACGTTTCGGTCGTTGCATCCGCTGGCCTTCTTCAGATGTTTGGAATTTCGAACTGAACCCTTTATTTCGGTCACCGGAGTAGATTGTTCTAGTTCTCTAATGAGTGAAACTACGAAACTGGAAGAAGGCCAAGGTAGCACCCTAATTGCAATACGATAAACATCATATTTACCTGAAAGTCAACAAGAAATCTACGGATAAAAAAGTATATAGGGTAGATAAAACGAGAATGGATACTCAAGGTTGGGCACATTAAGAGAAGCTTTAGTAACATCAGCAAAACGGGATCATTCCAAAGAAAAATAGACCAAGGAAGAAAGAAGGCTAAAAAAAAAAAATGCCAGGGTGCGGCACAAAATTACGGGACTCTGCACCAAGAAATAAAGAAACAGATGCAGGCAGGGAAAATAGGAATGGCTCAACGAAAAATGTGCAGCGATAGAAAGAATGAATATCACAGATAAAGCAATCATTAAAAAAATAAGAGAAGTAAGAGGAGAAACGATATGTTCATCAGCAGGATGCATATGACGGAACACTTATAGAAATATAGCAGAGATGGAACGAATATATCGGAGAACACTTCCACGATTAAAGAAAGGGGTGTAAGACAAGGATACGTCTTCTCACCTGATTTTTCAACCTATACAGCGAGGCCATTCTGAGAGAATTCAACCAGGATTCATTATGGCGGCCGTAATCTTAACAACATAAGATATGAAGATGACACAGTGTTGATAGCAGACATAGAAAGGAAATTACTAGGTAACTTTAGCATATGCCGTTTGCTTATTACAGGTTCGGCAATTTTTAATCTTACTAATATAAAGACCCTTTCTGACCACCTAATAAAAAAGTTTACTCACCCTAACGTATTTTATTGATAATTATAATTTTGGTTATGAATGAGAATTAGAGAAAAACTCTGTGCCAAAAAAGTGACTCACTTATTTCCTGCAACTAGTAATCAATAGAAACATAACCGAACAGCTTTAAATAAAGAATAATAGATGTATAATTTATTTATAATAGGTAATATAGTTCGAAATATTAAATAATCTATGGGTCCTTCTTTATTTTGAATAAACTTTTCAACCCTTTTTGGCATTGACTTGATTAGGTTCTGGCAAATCTCATCTCCAAGCATTGAATTCCATTCGGATATGAAATTCACAATCAAATCCTCTTTGTTGCTCAACTGTTTTCTCGAGATCCTGTACTTTATAATGCTCTATAAGTTTTCTATGGGGTTGAGGTCAGGAGATTGGGGCGGCCATGTCATAACACTCACCTGCTTCTCATCAAAGTATTCCTTCATCAATTTTGATTTGTGACAGGGAACATTATCCTGCATAAAAAAATGAGCTTGGTGGGGTCGATTTGCACTCTTTCAGCAGAAGGGAGCAGACAAGACTCTAAAATTCTCTTGTACTGCTCGCTCCTGAGGGTCTTTTCAATAGGTTTTAAGAAACCAATTCCATGAAAAGAAAAGTATCCCCAGAACATTATACTAAACGGATGCTTGGCAGTACTTACTGCTAAATTCAAAGAGCTTTCAAAGCTTCTTCTTCGGATTTTAGATCGCTTATCCTTTGAATTAAGCTCAACTTTCGTTTCATCGGAGAAGAGGACATTTAGTAAAAAAAATCAGATGAGTCACTTTTATCGAACAGCACTGTACTTATTTGGATAGCGTATTAACAGAGGAACTGAAGCGCGAAGCGGTAAACGGAAGCATATTGGGATAACGAAAGAGGCCTTCCAAAAGCTAAGCAAAGTACTAGGAATCAGAACAATAGCGTCAGAAGCAAAGAAAAGAGTACTGAAAAGTTATGTAATATCATTCTTCCTATAAGCCAATGAATGCTGGACAATCATCTCACAAAGAAGAGATTTGAAGAAACAGCAATGTGTTTCTACAGATGAATGTTGGGCTTATCACTGAGCGAAAACGTGAGCAACGATGACGTTCGAAAAGAAAAAAAAATGACACTTATACCTAACATTAGGAAGAGACAGTTGACATTTCGAAGACGCATAAGTAAAGACCTCTTGGAAAATATGATACCCACAAGTCAGATTGAATTTTAAGAGAGAGACAGAGAAAGCAACGCATAACGTACCTGGCGAACTAGAATGAATAGATGGGGGATGAAGGTTTGAAAGATATGTCAAAACGACAAAAGTTATTAGGCGATACAGAGGACAGGTGATTGATCGCCAATGTCTGTGTGGACACGGCAAGAAAATAAGTTAAAGTGTTCCAATATTTATATTTTAACTCAAGTGTAAACTTGGAAAATTCTTATGTTTTGGCTATCTACATGAACATGACTACCTACTTGTTTAACTAATGACTCATGTATAAACGGAAACATTGTATACCGTTTGCCTCAAGTATAAATCAAACGAGTATTTACTTTTTCATTCGGGTATAAACGTGATCATCTTTTACAGTTTAGATCAAGTAACAACTGAACTAATGTTTACCGTTTGTCTCAAGTATAAATCGAAACCGTGCTTACCGTTTGATTCAGGTAGAAAACGCGATCATCTTTTACATTTTGACTCAAGTATAAACTGAACCAATGTTTACCGTTCGCCAATAGTATAAAGCGAACCCGTATTTACCTTTTGATTCAGGTATAAACGCGATCATATTTTTCCTTTTGACTCAAGTATCAAATGAACCAAAGTTTACCGTCTGTATCTAGTACAAAGTGTACAAGTATTTACCTTTTGATTCGGTTATAGACGCATTCATCTTTTACCTTTTGACTCAAGTATTAACGGAATCAATGTTTACCGTTTGTCTCTAGTATAAAACGAACAAGTATTTACCTTTTGATTCGATTGTAAATGCGATCATCTTTTATATTTTGACTCAAATATAAACTGAAGCAATGTTTACCGTTTGTCTGTAGTATAAAATGAACAAGTATTTGCCTTTTGATTCAGGTATAAACGCGATCATATTTTACCATTTGACTCAAGTATCAACTGAAGCAATGTTTACCGTTTGTCTCTAGTATAAAACGAACAAGTATTTAGCTTTTGATTCGGTTTAAAAATGCTTTCATATTTTACCTTTTGACTCAAGTATTAACTGAACCAATGTTTAGCATTTGTCTCTAGTATAAAACGAACAAGTATTTAACTTTTGATTTTAAATGCGATCATCTTTTACATTTTGACCCAAGAATCAACTGAACCAATCTTTACCTTTTGTCTATAGAATAAAGCCAACCAGTATTTACATTTTTATTCGTTTATAAACGCGATCATCTTTTACATTTTGACTCAAGTGTCAACTGAACCAATGTTTGCCGGTTGCCTTTAGTATAATTTACATTTTGATTTAAGTATTCACCGGAATGATGTTTACCTTCTGTCTTAAGTACAGACTGTAGAATAGTTTACTTTTTGATACGTGTACAAACGTGACCAATCTTTTTCCTTTTGACTCAAGTAGCAACCAGATCATTGTTTACTATTTGCCTCAAGTATCAACCAAATAAATATTGGCGTTTTGACTCAAGTTTCAATCGGTCGTATGTCTTAACTTTTTTGTCAAGTATAAACCAGATCAATTTTTACCATATGATTCGGATAGAAACGTGACCGACTTTCATTTGTTAAACCAATGTCAAGCTAATGGCTCAAGTATGAATCAGCCCGGCCTATATATTATGCCTCATGCACGAACCGAGTTAATGTTTAGACTTTCGATAAAGATATAAAATGGACCATTTTTTTTGTTTAATCTTTTCACGCTGCTTATAAACCGGTTCAATAAATTGCTTAATATTTCAACATTATATCGTTAAATTAAGTCATCCTGTTAACTCGGCGCTTCCTCGGCATAAACATGTAAGTCACAAGGCCAAGAAAGAGAGGAGCTCTAATTCCGATCGATATGCCTAGAGAGGCAAACTCATAACTCTTCAGATGTAGCCTATTCGTACTTACTAAATTAGTCTATCTGGGCTTATGAATACAGTGAGTGACACGCCGGGAGGATATTTCACTGCGGCAGAGAAGATCTGTTAGACTATCCTGCCATCCATTGATACCTGATTAAAGGTTGCAAAGTGACATCTAAATTAAAAGACAAGAAAACCTACAAGTAAAGCATGAGAGGAAACTCGAGTGGAAGCGGGAGACATTTTATTTTTGTTTCTTTTTTTTATTTCTTCTTTTTAATTGTATTTTATTTCGATGCGGCCTTATTTTTATGTGCTCTATACTCTATGGCTTGAAGCTTCCCAGGTGGTGAAAATATCTAATAAAATCACCCGTTGCAAGTTTCATTATTAAACACAGACCCAACAGGCTGTCCGTTTCGTGACATTTCGACATTCATCTTTCGAAGACCCAGGGGCAAAGTTCCCACTCGATCCTCATTAATGAACTGATCCAGAACAGAAGTTAAGAACAAACGCAAAAATGTCGACGCACAAATCGCATTGAATGGCATTGCCGGTATAGCTGCAGAGTAAAAGCATAGACCCGCCACTGCTTACCTTTTCTGGAGCCGGGAAAATAACGCGGGGGAGCACTATAGTAAAACTGTTTCTTCTAATAAAGGAAATAGATGTACCAATAACGAGAAAATTGACAGAAAGAAAAAATAAACGATACAATTTCATTTATCGATTCGTTTTTTACGGTTTATCAACCCTCTCTGAAGATTAAAGATTTTAAAAGCAACATAGACGAATATATATATATATATATATATATATATATATATATATATATATATATATATATATATATTTGAATAAAAATGACAATAGGAAAACTAGTAATTAACCAATTACTAGTTTTCTTATTGTCATTTTATTCATACTAGTTAAATCGGAGAAATTTTCATATATATATATATATATATATATATATATATATATATATATATAAATATATTAACCGTAAAAAACGAATCGATTAAGGAAACTTTTTCGTTTATCTCTTCTTTCTGTAATTTTATATATATCATTGTCCACAGTACATCTGTTTCTTTATATATATATATATATATATATATATATAGTCGTCCACAGAGAGACTGTTTCTTTACTCCCCAGAGTGCTTAGACCATCGATTGCTCCAAAACCCGACTGATTTGAGATCAGTCACATATCTTACCTCTCTCTCTGTATATATATAGTCTTCCACAGAGAGACTGTTTCTTTACTCCCCAGAGTGCTTAGACCATCGATTGCTCCAAAACCCGACTGATTTGAGATCAGTCACATATCTTACCTCTCTCTCTATATATATGTAGTCGTCCACAGAGAGACTGTTTCTTTACTCCCCAGAGTGCTTAGACCATCGATTGCTCCAAACCCCGACTCATTTGAGATCAGTTACATATCTTACCTCTCTCTATATATATAGTCGTCCAGAGAGAGACTGTTTCTTTACTCCCCAGAGTGCTTAGACCATCGATTGCTCCAAAACCCGACTGATTTGAGATCAGTCACATATCTTACCTCTCTCTCTGTATATATATAGTCTTCCACAGAGAGACTGTTTCTTTACTCCCCAGAGTGCTTAGACCATCGATTGCTCCAAAACCCGACTGATTTGAGATCAGTCACATATCTTACCTCTCTCTCTATATATGTAGTCGTCCACAGAGAGACTGTTTCTTTACTCCCCAGAGTGCTTAGACCATCGATTGCTCCAAAACCCGACTCATTTGAGATCAGTTTACATATCTTCCCGGGCTTTATACTCAAACTTATGTTGTTTCTGATCTTCATCAACTACATTCCCAGTGTTAACTGTTTCCAGCTAAGTATATATGAGGTTGTATCACTATTCACTGCTCTCCTACTAGCAAGTTTGATAGATACGATAAAGTAGGTGGAAACGGCTTTAGAAAAAAATCCTTCAATCCGTCGTTAACAGGACGAAGGAATGGCTTGTAAATTTAAGCCTATTGAAAGAAAACTGATTTCAAATCATCACCAGAGATAACGTTTTCAACTTTCCATCAGCGTGGCTATTGCTTAACTTCAGGAGAGCAACACTTTGCTCCTTTCTCGACACGCGTTTTCTATTGACCTGAAGTGTAGCGTTTATATTGCTCGGTCTGCTTGGTCTACTTCTAGAAATGTTGGTTCACTGTATCTCGTCAGGCAATTTTTTTTTTTGCCAGAGACGCCTTTTTGCATTCAAAATGACCATCCCACGAAGACGTTCCTTGCAGATTGACCACAGATTCTCGATTGGAGTTAAATTAGGAGAGATTCCCGGCCAGTCTATAGTACTTTGATCTGCTCACCGGTAACGCTTGCCAGTGTGTTGATGCAGCGTTACAGTTTTCGTACGCGTCCTTGGAGTAATTTCCATCTCAGATAGTGGCCGTAGGACAACTAATCGACAGTCGAGACAATAGTGAGTGGGTGTGTTGAAAATCGGATGCAATCACGGATGAGGCAATATGTTTCAAGGCCAAACAAATTTGATCATACACCCCGAAAATAAATTCATATTACTCCACACCACTGCAAATACCTAATCCGAGGAGAAAATAAAAATCGATTACACCCTGTCACTGCAGTGAGTCTAAAACTGACCTATGTCGGAAGAAAGAACACTAAACTGGTTGTTTGAATTAATTTGCACAAGGCTGTATATTCTTGAATTCATCTGTGACAAACATGTTAAATAAAGATATCTCAACGCTGAGCGATTCTGAACAGAGCTTATTGGCAATCCAAGAGATTACAATGGGTTTTTTCTTTCTTTTGAATACGAAATATGTATTAGTTCTTAGGTTTTTTTTCGTTTGGCTATTGTGCTTGGCGATTCAAATAAAACAGCCGAATTAAAAAGAAAATAAGGGGAATTAAGTCAGCGTAATTTAACCTTGTTTCATGTATGTGCTTTTCAATTGTTTCCGTCTATATAAAAGGTTTCTATGCATGTGCTTGAAAACAAGATGTTGTGTGAGATACAGAGAGTAAGAACGAGAGAGAAAGATAAAGAGTGAGTGGGGAAGGGAGTAAGAGAAAGAAAGAAAGAAAGAAAGAACAAGAGAAGGTGAAAGGTGAGGAAGGATGCATATTTTTTCCTGTGGCTCTGTGGCTTCAAGATGGAAGAGCTTAAAGAATTGAAGACAGTTCTCTTGAAGTCACCGGAAAACGAAATGGAATCCCGCTAAAAGCAAGTCTACAGAATATTTTGCTTCCAGATCTATATATATATATATATGTTTTTTTAAAAGGCTCTGTACTTAGGACGTATCAACACCAAAATATACCAGTTCGATTGGTCTGTTCCCCATCTCTGTTTCATTTGCTATATTTCTAAATTTGGTCCGTGAGGAAAAACTGATTCGGTGAATTTGATTTTGAAATTAACAAAATCAAGAGCACGGGCGTTGTTTCTTGTTTTGTGGCAAGTATGTGCTTGCCACCACCCCAGAATTCTTAGCCTTAGATGTAACCTGACTTCTCAATAGGATAAGTGGGACTTAACTTTTAAGGAATGACCGAAACCAAAGACTTATTGAAAGTTCAGAAAAAATGCAATCACTTCTCTCAAGCACAAAATGATGTTACAGCAATGTTAACGGTATTTAGAACAAATTCCCAACATATTCAAGATTAGATTCAAATGTGTGGTGCTCATTTAATCTAGAGCAAGGCAATAAAGCCACAAAGACGCAAACTGGTTAATCATTGTAAGAGCATATGGAAAAAAAGTAAGAAGAGAAAAATAAAATAACAGGAATTCAGAAGTTAGCGATTGACATTGTAATTAAATTTTTGAAGATAAATGTTGACTGAAAAGAAACAAGCCTGAAGAGATTTCCACAAGCGAAATGTGCGAGAGATGCCACTGCTAGCATAGAATTTACGGGTACATGTACCCATTTCATCTTTAAATGAGACCCTTCCGCCAATCAAGTACTGCGCTTAAATTCGTAAAGTCTAACTACTATAAAGGAAAGTAATATTTATTTGGAAATACAAAAAGTGAGGATAGGTGAAGATTACTCTTCAGTCTCTCTTGCCTTAAAATTAGCTAGCAACAGCTGACCCAAACATATCACAGTATTCCATACACCAAAACAACGCATTCTTACCTACCATTCGTACGACAGGCACCATAATGTCTCAAAGTGTCAATGAAGTCTTAATTAGTTCTCATATGTACAATTTGTCTCAAGTGAAGGTTCATCAGAACAATTTTCATTAAAATATTTATAGCATAGACAAAGGCAATGTACAACACCGAGATTCAAATTATTTGTATTATATAAAGAACTAGCAGCATGGCCCGGCTTTCCAAAAATCGTACGACTCATACAGCAATCGCTATCACTTGACTTAAAATATTTTTGCTCTTCCTTGCTTTTAAAGGAGTGCCCTTTGCCGTGCTGATGTTGCTACATGCATTACTTCTTGCCTGTCTCACACTGCGAATTTTTTCAAAGCTCTATACTAAACATTAAATTTGTTACGAAAAAAGAACTAAATAAAATGAACACAAAACGATCAGCTTTAAAAACTGGACTCGTAACTGGAAAAACCGAATGAAAAAAGAATGTTAACAACAAATACTTTTTCACACCCAAACCCAGTTCTGCGGAATCAGAATCAACGTTGAGTTTAAGCAAGCGAATGAGCCAATTGGTGTAAAGTGCCATGCAGATTTAATTTTTTCCCACTTGTGACGAATGCAGCTATCAATTTTTTTTTTGCGTGCTAGCATGCTTGTTAATATTTGTGTCAGTCAGCTGTTGGCTCTCAGGCTGGCCAATAGAATCTTTCTGCCTATTTGTGGCAGCCAGCTATTGGCTCTCACTCTGGCCAGTAGAAAATGGCCGCAAACTACATGAAAACTGCCGTAGAAGCATGAAAAAATCGATTATTTCCACTGAATTGTGTAGGGCAGAGACCGGCCTCTCTGATAAGCAGCTCCTGAAAGTAGTCTGGGAAAGCAAGAAATGCGATAGAAGAAAGTTTTAGCATAGAACTTAAGTTTTCTTCTATCGCGTTTCTCGTTTGTGGTACTCACTTCTGGCTCCATGCTTTCCAGCCGACATTGATCTTCAAATATTTATCATCTTGATTACTCTTCCGTTGCTCTCGCTCTGAAATAATGTCCCTCTTTTACTTAATCTTTCGCAGTCAGTAACCTCTCGTCTCTTAATAGCTTTACAGCCTTGCATGGTGTGAAATGATGAATAAAAGGTATGCCGAAATGTATTGTATATGTGAGGCTTTCCGAGACTACTTTCAGGAGCTGCTTATCAGAGAGACCGGTCTCTGCCCTACTCAGTTCAATGCATATTCGGCCGATTTCCCCTACCTCGAGGCCGCTGAAGAGGCTGGGTGCGAGGGTCCTATTACAGAGGATGTTATCTGCGATGCGCTGAAGCAGGTTGGCCTGAACAAGACAAGGTGGTCTTCCTTACGAAATGTATTTGAGTCAGTCGTCCGTCTTTGTCCATTAGCTGTCAATGATTTAAAACAACTGGACGAAGCAGGGATCTATACCTCAAGGCTTCACCCGGAGTGTGATGAAGTTGCTTCGACAGAACAAAAACGGTGGGAATTGGATTGGTAATTATCGGCCTTTGCCGACGTTAAACACAGAATTTAAGATTTTAGCTAAAGTCTTAGACGGTCGTTTGCAAGCTGCTCTCCTTGGTTTGATTTGGCCCGGGTAGACTTGTGCTGTGAAAGGGGGAACTATACAAGACAACCTTCATTTGGTACGTTTGATTATCAAGCAAGTTGACAGTCTCTAATTTAAATTAGTCGAAGGGTTTCTTTTTGGTTAGCCATTGATTTATGGATGCTGCCCATTCCGCTGCTGTTTCGGGCCATACTTATGTACTTGGATCCGTCTTCTGTATGCGTCCCTCTGTGCGCTGGTAGAAGTGCATGAAGTAATATTGAAACCTTATTAGAGCGAGAACAGAGGAAGTGTAATCAAGAAGACAATACATAACGACTGACATTGCATTTACATAATAATGTTCCTCTTTTTTTCTTATTCATTCACACTTAGCAACCCTCTTGTGTCGTAATGGCTTTACTGCCTTGAGGGTGGGGCTTGCCGTTTTCCTCTTTTTAGAACTTAAAGCAAATAGTTCGACTAGAATTCAAAAGTTTACAGTACGTGGCAAAAAAACGACGCAACCATAGAAATGATTATGAACAAAATATAAAGGATATTCCATTTGTATTTACATTTATTAACATGTCTAAGCATTGTTCTGACTTCGAGAAAGGCCAAGTCGCCGTTTTTTTTCATGATCTTGGGCTGTCGAATAGATCGTTAGCTGATAAGATTAATCGATGTGAGTCATGTGTGCAGAAGTTAATAAAAAAAAAATCAAACTGGAACATATAATAGACGTAACGGATCTGGCGGACCACTAAAAGCTACAGACATAAATATTACCAAATTGTAAATGGTAGGGATTAGCCCGGAGAGGATGGTTCGGTCGATACGAGAGCTCAATGTATAATGCAGAGCAAATTATAAGAATTATTAGGAAAAAAAAACTTAAAAATCCAGTCAGTAATAAATTTATTTCGACGAAAATAAGCATATTCATCTCATTAGATCGACTACATTTTTGAAATGGAATCAAGATATCCCCGACTGACAGATATACAAGATTAAAAAATTATAAAAAAGCAGAATAAAAATTGAGATAATCATCATCATGCGGCCTCAGCCGAGATTGAACTCACCAATACTTTGATTGGTGTAGTTCATAATCTTGTCAAATAGCTGAATTCTTGATGCTTCGCTAGGGCTATCAAGGGTGTTTTTATCGTGACAACATCGCTAAATGGATTGCCAACCAAGGCTCAGAGAGACTCCGTTCACCCTCCTCTAAGAGCAAGTTTGAATTCAGAGTTTTCCTTCTCCTAGACCAGTTTCCATCCAAGGCTATAGAACCCAGTCTGTCCTGCTATTCACCCATAGCTGGAGGGAGAAGAAAGAGGATTCACACCTTTCCCAAGGGTGTTAGTACGTAAGTGAATGTAATGAATTCGACTGGAATTCGAACTCGACTCTCCGATTCCTCAATCCAAGCCGCTATCCACCGTGGCTCCTTCAGTAGGAAACAAAAAAATGGACGAACCCTTAAAAATGAAGATGAACAAAATATAAATATTATTCCATTTGTATTTACATTTATAAACATTATTCCATTTGTATTTACATTTATCAACATGCCTAACATTGTTCTGACTTCGAGAAAGGCCAAGTCGCCTTTTTTTCATGATCTTGGGCTGTCGAATAGATCGATAGCTGATAAGATTAATCGAAGTGAGTCATGTGTCCGCAATTTAATCAAAAATAGAAACCAAACTAGAACGTATAATAGACGTAGCCGATCTGGCCGACAACTAAAAACTACTGACAGGGTTCGTGAAGGCCAAAAAAGATCGATTCGCAACATCACAAGATGTTTCCAAAGTGGCTAGTTTGGAGGTTTCTTCAAGAACAGTCAGACGAAGGCTTAAAGCAAAAGGCATTGTTTCCAAATACATAAAAAAGAAACCTTTCGTATCTAAAAAAAAAAAAAAGTCGACGGTCATGGTTGGCTTAATGCAAAGCTCATTTACACTAGACTAAATCTGATTGGGAAGATGTTATGTGGAGTGACTCTTAGATATGAAGGAAGAATACGTGTTTGGTGTACGCCCAGTGAAACGAATACTCCAGTGACTAACAAGGGCATTGTTAAACACGATAAAAAAATTCAATGTTAGGGTTGTATTCTCAGCCGTGGGAGTTGGTAACTTGTACAAAGTCAAGTGAATCATGGACAATACCCCGACATTCAACGAATTCTTTAACTCAATTATTTTGGCAAAAATGCAAAAATCGAGTTTCTTTGGGTTCATCCATTTTTTGACTCGTACTGTACGTTTTTACGATAAAATGATCAAACCTCACATATGTGTAATGGTCGAATTTCTTTGAATAAACCTTCATTACAAGCTTAAAGATTTGTCTTTTTATTTTACATGGCATAATAAATTCGGTTATAATTTCAGGATAAGTGCACCTCGATGTGGTGTAATGGTTAGAAAGCTTGTCTTGCTAGAGCAATTACGACTGAGTTCAAACCTCAATGTGTGCCTCATACTTTCGGCCTTGTGCCACATCTAAGCCAGGCTTAGAAAATCGCTATAATTTCAGGACAACAATTCACGAACAGCCATTTTATTTTGACTGTCTGTTATGTCTTTTTTTTGTCTTTCTAAATGAAGCCACATTCTTCGATCTACATTTGAAAATTTTTCTTAAAATGTTTGGACGGACAAAGAGTTAATAAAACTTTGTCTGACCGTTTTCAACTTTGCAGAACTTAAATGTAAATAGTTCGACGAGAAGTTAGCAATCATCCATTTTTTACACCATCCGTCATTTTCCTAAATAGGATGAAATTGTCAAACGAAAAGAGAAAAAACTGAAATAAAAAAACAAAAAACCTAAATAAAAAACATGAGAACGAAATAATATTAACAAGCTCTGTTCGTAATGTAACGACGAATGGGGATCTATTTTTTTTTTTCTGGAGTAGGTGTCTGTCAATACGCGTTACTAAGTAGCCTCAACACAACGGAACAAAAAATTAAGTAGTTATATTGATGTAATTTGAAAGAATTTTTGAAGGACCTAAACATCCACAGTTTATTATTATTATTATTATTATTATTATTATTATTATTATTATTATTATTATTATTGTTGTTGCTGTTGTTGTTCTTATTGTTGCTGCTGCAGCTGCCGTTTTATTTATCATAATTATTTGTGTTATTAGCAATGTTATTGGTTCTTGCTAGTGTTCTTTTGCATCGGTGTCATTTTTTATATTATCATTTATACTTGTGATAAGTCATCGTTCTTCATCTTCTAAATTGTATTATTATTATTATTATTATTATTATTATTATTATTATTAATTCTGAACGCTTTCTTTGCTTGCTATTTAATATTACTTTTTTTCTTTTAAATATCAACCTTTTTTTTTTCTTCTCATCGCATTTCTCATCTTTCATTTCTAGTTATTTTTCCCCTTTCCTTTCTCGATTTATTTTTGTCCGCTATGATTTTTTCTTTCTTTCTTTCTTTCTTTCTTTCTTTCTTTCTTTCTTTCTTTCTTTCTTTCTTCTTCTTCTTCTTCTTCTTCTTCTTATTATTATTATTATTATTTTCTTGTTTTTCTTTCTATTATTATTTTCTTGTTTCTTCTTTTCTTCTTCTTCTCCCTTCTTCTTCTTCTTATTACTACTATTTTCTTGTTTTTCTTCTTCTTCTATTACCTTTTTTTAAACACATCAGACTCGTTCTTTAGTCATTTATTTCTTCTTCCTTGTCATCATTTTCATTCTCTCCTCTTTTAGCTTTTCTCCTTCTTTATTTCCTCCTCCTGGATCTTCCTCCTTCTGATTTCGTTTCTGTTTTATTAAACTTCCTCTTCATTCTCATTCTCTTTTCATTTTATTCTTTTTATTCTTATTTCTTCCTGTTGTTTTTATTTTTCATTCTTATATTCTCCTACCCTCTTTTCTCTTTTAGACAATTACCTTGTCTTTTTCTTTCGGATTCTCTTGCTATTTCTTCTTTTCTTTTGTGGTTCTTTTACCGTTTTCTCAGTCATATTTTAATTACATACTCGGGTTATATCTGTTTTTTTATTTATTTATCTCTTCTTTCTTCTTCATTCCGAATCAGTTCTTCTTCTTCTTCTTCTTCTTCTTCTATGTCCCCTTTTCTTCTTCTTCTTCTTCTCTGACTCCTTCTTCTTCTTCATTTCTTCTTCTCTGTTCCCTTCTTCTTCTTCTTCTTCTTCTCTTTTCCCTTCTTATTTTAATTCTAGTTTTTCTTGTCTCTCTCTCTCTTTTCCCATTTTATATTACCTATTTCTTCTTCCGAAGCAACAACAACAACAATAATAATAATAATAATAATAATAATAATAATAATAATAATTAGTGTTTTCCGTTCTGCAAGCGTCGAACTTCTCCTTTCTGTCTGTCTGATAAAGCTTACATTGTTGAGTTTAAACAAAAGTAGATTTGCTCCAAGCGGTGAACATCGCCACACACATTTGTACACAGGCACATGTTTTTGTTTTGTTTTTTTAAAAAAAAGAACGAAAAAGAATTTATTATCTTTATTGACCTAAGAAAGGAAAGTGTGCCAAGTCGATGAAGTAATTTAAAACGTAGCCTCAATAGGAAGAAAGTAGACACGTTTCAAAAAAGTGTCAAACAAAAATCCAAAGTGCGAAAAGAAAGATAACAATGAAAATAATTGCACATTCTTCTTCTTCTTCTTCTTCTTCTTCTTCTTCTTCTTCTTCTTAAATGTGCCGTGTCCCTTCAAGACGTGGGTGATTGTGCCTCTCCACTTGTCCCTGCCCTTTAGACCTCCGAGTAAAATTTTGCTATCTCTCCTAAACCCTGTTCTCCCAACGATTTATACAAGATCGTTCTTCTTCTTTTTCGTCGTTGTCTTTTATCTGCTGTGTTCCTTCAGTACATGGGCAGTGATGGCTCTCCACAATTTCCTGATTTCTTGGTTTTGTAGCTTTTATGACTCTTTGGTATATCTTCTAATTCCTATTCTGTCATTTACAGAAACTTTTTCTTTCTTATTCTATGTGTGCTGTCCCCTCTAGACGTAGGCAATGATGGCTCACCAAAATTTTCTATTCTTTGTAACACTTAGTAAAATGAATATTTTTGTTAACTTTCCTAATCAATTGTGGTACACTGTACGGTAAACAAGTAAAAGAAAGTTGACTGAATGTTTGTAGTTTTGTGTGGAGTTCGTTAGCGAAAAGAGATAGTTTATAGTACTTAGTAAAACTTGTTTTGCTATCTTTTCGAATACCTCTTCTGCCAACCATTTATACAAGTTCCTTCTTTTTCGTCTTCTTTCTCTTCTTCTTCTTTTCTTTTAGCATTTGGTCCTTTTTTTCTTTCTTTTTTAACCACATTTACTTCTTCGCTGTCCTCTCCACAATTCTTGTTCTTCTTCTTCTTCTTCTTCTTCTTCTTCTTCTTCTTCTTCTTCTTCTTCCCCATGTCCTGAAGTAGCCCAGCATATATGCTGGGCTACTTCAGGACGTGGGTAATGATGTCTCTCCACAAAATTCTGTCTTTTATACCTCTTAGCAAAATTTGTCATTTTGTTATATGTCAAAATCCCTGTTCTGTCAAACATTTATTCTTCTTTTTTCTTTCTTTCTTTCTTTCTTTCTTTCTTTCTTTCTTTCTTCTTCTTCTTCTTCTTCTTCTTCTTCTTCTTCTTCTCATTATTATTATTATTATTATTATTTTCCTCCACCCATAATTCATTCCATTACCTTATTCCTCTACCTCTCCTTATTTTAATTCTTATTATTATTCTTTGCATTCTTCTTCGCATTCTTCTTCTTCGCATTCTTCTTCTTCGCATTCTTCTCCTCCTCTCCTCGGTATTTTTTTACACTTTCGCTCTTTTTTGTCTTTTCCCTCCTCCTAATACCCTCCAACCCCTCCCTCACACTACTACCATTCATGCACAGTGTGGTGTCAGCCTCTAGAGGACTTGGCTAAACCGGTGAATGTCAGGCAACTGACAAGCAAACATGTCGGGCTGAGTGGGATGTTTTTCTAGCCAATCTTAATACAATAAAAGAAAATATGTAGATGTTAGCACCTCCATTCAATTTAGCTCAGAACTACTGGAACGTTAATATATCATGATGATGATGATGATGATGATCATCATCATCATCATCTTTCGATTTCTGCGATGACCACAAAACATACCAAGTCTTCGAGAAGACCTAAGGCAGAGAAATGGTGTGTTCTTATGGCTACATTTCATGATTTGTTTCTCCAACTCCCATGAACAAATTTCTTCTTAGTGTGTAGACCGTATTTATCAAGACATTTTTTTTGTATTTCTCTTAAGATGGGATTTCCATTTTTTTTTTTTTGATGTGTTGTTGTGTTCCTTTTTTATCATTTCAAGCGCACCTACTATGTCTGGTACTATTCTTGTTTTCAATTTCCACATTCATTTTCTATTTTAATTTACCATTTTTATGATTCAGTTGTTTTTCAAATTCCTTGGTTGCTGTTGTGGATTCCGTGAATTGAATCCTGCACAAATAAATAAACAACGCCAGTAATTGAGATAGAAAAATAAGTGTATTAAACGTAAGAATACAGACTTGAAGTGAAGAATAGTAGTCCAGGAATGCGGATTAGTAGGAAGTATATGTACAAGTCTCTGTAAGACGTAATTATCTATCTCTCTCTCTCTCTCTGGACTCTTGTATAACGCTCTGAGAACACCCTGTGTCCATCTCCGTATCTCTCAACCTGTCTCAACATATCTCAACGTATCTCCACGTATCTTCACGTATCTCAACGTATCTCAGTATTTAATATTCCACCCACGAAGAATATATGTGTCACAAGGCAGAGTTTAAAGTGGGTTTCTCCGAGCCCGTAGGCTAGGCCAAAAATATACCCTTTGAACCCGCCTAGACGGGTTCAGGGTCTGTTTACCTCCCCGGACGAAACCCTGCTCTTCGGCAAAGCTTCGTCCGGGTTCCTCTCTGCGAAAGCAGAGAGTTCGACAGACGTCGAGACTGTATCTCGACGTATCTCAACAGCAGGTATTCTCCCTGTCAGTATAAGTATACTTTAGACGAGTCCATCTTATGTAAAAAGAGCAGAGCCCCACAACAGTTGCTATCTTACAGTCTACTGGGGAAGCTATATCAATTAGTAAGCAAGATTTTTTTTTCTTCGGTTTTTGACAATTATGTCCTGTCTATTTGTTTCAATCTTCCTGTTGGTAAAGATTATGTAATCCCATAGAATTGTGATGTTTTCTATTTCTGTAACTGCTGCTGGGTGATGTTCACACCAGTGTTAGTTAAAATCTTTTCCACAATGTGTTCACATTGTCCAGTATAAGTATTGCCTTACTCTATCGTGACGATATTTATATTCATTTGGCCCAAGTACCGAAAATCCTGAGATTAGATCATCTATAGTTTCTTGATATTTACCACAGAACGATTAATATATATGGTATTTGCCTGAAAGTTTCTAGTGAAAAAACTCTGGTCTTCCGCTGCAAGAATAAAGCCTTCCGTTTCAGCCTTTAGTGAAGATGCTCGTAACCATTGATGAGTGTTAACTTTATCAACATCGGCTTTATTAGCCTCGTTTTGGATATTGGCCATGTAGAGATTTCTCTTGCCAGGAGTGTTTCATCTGATCTATCAAGAGATTTATCCTTGGCTTTCGTTTTTCATATTTTTTTGCTGCAGCAGCTGGTTCTTGGGTCTTGTTTTAATTTTCTATAGATCGTTCGCGACCTCATAACGCAGCAGTCATTTATTCCTCGGCACAATTAATACCTTGATCTGCGGATTGTTGTTTTCCTTCTCCCATATAAGTTGCCAAGAGACAAACACGCGATTGGAATTCAAAATGAAAAAAACGAAACAATATATTATTATATTAGAGTATTATGTTTAAATAATACACTATATATTTATAATTATTTTAAGACATTTTTTATGATTATTCGTTCTTTTCATAGAAACAAATATTTAAGTAAATGCTCTGTTTACAATAAACAGTACTACCGGCCTGAATGACCGAAAATTTTTTTATAGAAAATATGTGTCCTCCTACAGGAATCGAACCTGTATCCTATACGGAACCGTCATATAGCCTGACGTGCTTTTACCGGTCTCGCCACGGAGGAGCGTTTCGGTTAGCCAGGTCGATTTTACTGTTTTTAAACTACAATTCTCTATAATTTTCTCTCATGCGTTCATATCTGCTCGATGCGTATCCAAATGTAAACAAATGACGTCACACATTGTTAATAGTGTTTATTATAAACAAAACATTTACTTAAATATTTGTATCTATAGAAAAAAACGTATAAAAATAAAAAATGTCTCAAAATAATTGCCGGATTTTTTCTATTTAATAATTATGAAAACAAAAAGTTTATTCATTTAAATTGTTTTATTTGTTACTTTTTTTTAAAAACTGATGTTGCTACAGCTTCTTTTAATCTGATTAGCTGGTTATTAATTAAATATATTATTGTTGTTGCAACAGTCACTAGTGCTTTTAAGGAAATTAATTGTTACAAAAGATTTAATAGGGAAAAAAAGTTAATATTCGGTTAACCCTTTGATCCCTGCGTTCCTGAACAATTTCAACCTTTTTGCTTGAACACCTGAGTCAAAATTCGCAAATAATTCGTATGTAATTTTTCATGGAAGATATAAAAAATAATTATAAGTGTTTATCTACCATTCAACCAGCGGCGGGGCATGAAGTCATTTTTTTTTACCACTGTTCAACCGGCGGCGGGGCATGAAGTCATTTTTTTCTACCACTGTTCAACCGGCGGCGGGGCATGAAGTCATTTTTCTCTGCCACCGGTAAGGGGGGAGGTCAGGGTTAAAAGTATTAATAAAGTTTAGAATTTATAAAGGATATCGTATCACTGATGAGAAATCAAATAATAATAATAATAATAATAATAATAATAATAATAGTAATAATAATAATAATAATAATAATAATAATAATAATAGTAATAATAATAATAATAATAACTTTGGTGGACTTTTGGACCCGTGCGTCACTCGTGGGATTAATATGAAAATTAAAAATAGAAACAAAACGTCCAGTATTTTCCAGTGGATAAACAGGGAGCCCGTCCTTCAGGAGGAACCTACCTGAGGTCGAAAAATCTGCCATAAGAACAAACTCCTACACAAGAATGAATCTTCAGGTCCCCACAACCAGGATAATCCTAATGATGGTCCTGTAAATTCTCCAGCTAGATCCATAACCGTAAATTTAAGGAAAGAAAAATAAAATGGTCTCGTGAGGAGTACAAAGTTGTTATACTGCATTCCATGAAGCGTTACTCAAACCTCAGAAAAACATCACTCGCCAAACATATGACATTTGGCGAGAAAGGTTGGGCAAACAATTAGAAAGTACATAGACAAAAAATAAACTAGCCAATGTAAGAAGGGACATCATGCAAAATAACCGATTGACAGAGGCTGAAATTAATGAAATAAAAAGAATTGCAACAAGAATAGATGAACCAACAAAACATGAAAAGGAACCGGAATCGGGAAAAAAAAGTAATAACATCACAAAGCCTCAGGTCATAATGAAAAAACCGAAATACACACAAATCACTGTGAAGATAATGCTGAAAATTTAGAAATGTTGGAAAGGTATGATCTTAGTCAGTCACAAGACGGTAATAAAACGAGTTCAAAATTCATCGAACAGAATTATTTCACAGAAAACAAGATTAATATACAAGAAGCCAAGGATGAAATCATGAGCCATATAAGTCAGATACAGAATATTGCAATGGAGGAACGAGAACAACTCCCAAAATTACAACCAACAAAAGCATAACCTCAAAACTATTAAGCTCTATAATGCAGCACTCAAATTGATTCTGGATGAAGAAGACAATCATATAAATCTCAATGAAGCAATATATGCATCAGCAATAGCAGCAACAAATAAACTGAACATCAAAGTAAAAAAGGCAGTCTCACAGACATGAAGATCCACCTTGGAAAAGAAAAATAGAAAAAAATTGAACACCTTAGAAGTGAATTATCAGTACTCGATGAACTAGCAAGAGGAGTAAATGTAAATGTAAGAACTAGAAAAGGCAGAAGAGTTTTTTTATCAGGAATGAAAATGAAGTCCTATCAACTAAAGAAAAATAAAGCAAACAATACAACTGAAGGCTCAAAGAATAAGACGCTACGAGAAAAGATCAAGATTCTATAGACAGAACAAGATCTTTCAAACCGATGCAAAAAGAAATTTTACAGGAAATAGGTAAACAAAGAATTGAAGTACAGTCCCCCCAAAATGGAAGAAGTTATACAGTTCTGGGGAAAAATATGGCGCCCTAAAAAGAACACAACGAAGAGGCAGATTGGATTGCGCAAGAGTTAGAACGAATGAAAAATAAACCAGAACAGACATGGGCAGGAATCACAGAAGAAGATGTTAAATGTGCACTGAAAAAGCACACAACTGGAAATCTCCAGGAATAGATAAAATTCTAACTTCTGGCTATATTATTTAAATACAGCACACAAAAACTCGCCAAAGAACTTCAAGAAATGGTTACCGATCCAACTAAAATTCCTGCATGGATGACCAAAGGAGTTACCTTTCTTCTACCCAAAAATAGTGACACAAATATTCCGAAAAACTATAGACCAATTACATGTCTTCCAACAACATACAAACTGTTAACATCTATTTTAACAAAACAGACATATTTCTTCTTGGAAAGAAATGACATACTACCACTTGAACAAAAAAGGGTGCAAACGAGGCTGCTACGGATGTAAAGACCAATTACTTATTAATAGGATGATCCTGGAAAACTGCTTCCGTGGAAAAAAATCTTAGTATTGCCTGGATAGATTATCGTAAAGCATTCGATAGTGTACCACATTCCTGGATCTTAAAGTCTTTAAGTATGTACAAGGTATCACCGTTATCATCAATTTCATCAAACAATGTATGTCGATATGGAAAACTACACTTTACCTCAATCATAAAAATGGAACCTATAAGTCTGGCGAAATAAACATCAATAGAGGAATATTTCAAGGTGACTCTTTGTCTCCTTTATTATTTTGCATATCACATAGCATTAACCAACCAACTTAACAAGACAGAATGCGGTTACAAAATAGCTCAAAAGAAAATAAACCATCTATTTTACATGGATGACTTAAAATTGTATGCTAGGAATGACAATGAGCTGGAAGGTCTTCTGCAAACTGTAAAATGCTTCAGTGAAGACATTGGAATGAAATTCAATTTGGATAAATGTGCTAAAGCTACAGTTTTACGAGGATCGCTACAACAAACTTCCTCTATTAGTTTAGACCCCTGCTGTAACAATAAAAGATTTAGAACAAGGAGAAGCTTATAAGTACCTAGGTGTAAATGAGAGTGAAGGAATTCACCATAAAAATGAAAGAAATAAATTAAAAGAGTACTATAGAAGGGTACGACTGGTATTAAAAACTGAATTGAATTCTCAGAACAGAATTATGGCCATTAATAACCTTGCCATCCCAGTGGTCCAATATAGTTTCAACATCTTGAACTGGACTCTAAATGACATCAGACAAATGGATTCTAAAACAAAAAAGCTTCTTTCTAAGTATAAGATGCATCATCCAAAGGCTGATGTAGACCGTCTATACATACCCCGTAAAGAAGGTGGAAGAGGTCTTATTCAGCTAAATTGTCATACAAGACAACAACTATTGGCTTACTAACTTACATGGAAACAACAAATGACTGGATGATAAAATTAGTGAAACAACATGAAAACAGAAAGAAAAAATATTCAATAATAAAAAGAAGGCAGTAAATACAAACAACATTTACATTTAGTAGATTCTGTAGTAAATCAAAACAGAAGCCAAGAACCAACTATTGCAGCAAAAGATATGAAAAAAAAAGCCAAGGATAAAGCCCTTGAACAGATGAAACAACGCTGGCAAGACAAACCTCTGCATGGCCAATATCCAGAACATGCAAATAAACCCAATGTTGATAAAGTTAATACTCATCGATGGTTACGAGCATCTGGATTAAAGTCTGAAACTGAAGGCTTTATTCTTGCAGCGCAAGACCAGAGTCTTTTTCACTAGGAATTTTCAGGCAAATATCATACATAATAATGTGGATCCAAAATGCAGGTTCTGTGACAAATACCAAGAAACAATAGACCATCTAATCTCAGGATGTTCTATACTTGCCCCAAATGAATATAAAAATCGTCACGATAGAGTGGGGCAATACTTACACTGGACAATGTGCAAACACTTTGGAAAATGTGTAAGCAAACACTGGTATGAACATCGGCCAGCGCCGGTTACAGAAATAGAAGATGTCACCATTCTATGGGATTATACCATCCACACAGACAGAAAAATTGAAGCAAATAGGCCGGACATTATTGTCAAAAACCAGAAAGAAAAAACTTGCCTACTAATTGATATGGCTTGTCCAGCGGATTGTAACATAGCAACCAAGGAATTTGAAAAAAACTATCAAAATACAAAGACCTGGAAATTGAAATAGAAAAAATGTGGAAATTGAAAACAAGAATAATACCAGTGGTAATAGGTGCACTTGGAATTATAAAAATGGAACAAAACAACACATTGAAAGAATCCTGAAACCCCAGCTTAAGAGACATACAGAAAATTGTCTTATTAAGTACAGCACACACACTAAGGAGAACTTTGTCTGTAAACGCTAGCAACTTCATCGGAGATAAAAAAAAAAAAAAAAAAAAAAAATTAACATGAAATGTGGCCATAACAACACACCACGACCTGCCTTAGGTCTTTTCGCAGAACTTGGTAGGTAGTGTGTCCATAGCAGAAATCGAATGATGATGATGATGACAATAATAATAATAGTAATAATAATAGTAATAATAATAATAATAATGATAATAATAATAATAATAATAGTAATAATAATAATGTTTATTAATTTTTATGAAAATAATTTTAAGTAAAAAATCCTGCAAGTTGGAAAAATAAATAATATTTTACTTATTGATTAATTTAAAGAAAACAGTGATATTATTTATCGGATATATTTTTACAAAATACAACAATATTGATAATTATTTATATATTATACAAATAATACATACATACATACATACACACACACACACACACACACACACACACATATATATATATATATATATATATATATATATAAAAAGAAAAAACAGTAAGATATAAAATCCGGTGTTCTTATAGATATTTTTATTTTTTAAAAATAGTGCTCAATGTAAATTTACAGAGCATTAATATTATAAATTAATTGATTTAAAATATTTTTTTTTTCGCTACACCATGTTTCAAAATAGAAGCTAAAACCCCGAATTTAATTTTGCAATTAAATTAAAAGCATTAGTTCCATTTCATCTTCAAGCGAATTTTGGAGTAACTTTTAAAAATACCGGGTTTTAAAGACACACACACACATATATATATATATATATATATATATATATATATATATATATATATATATATATATATATATATATATATATAGAGAGAGAGAGAGAGAGAGAGAGAGAGAGAGACGGATTTTATTCATTCATTCGTTCGTCTATCAGTAAATTCAGTTATTTATTCACTGATCTCGAAAATCTTCCAATAATGGCGTAGAAAAAATATCGTAGTTTTTTTCTAAAAAAAAAAAAAAAAAAAAGATTTGTAAGAAAAAAATATTTACATTATTCGAACTCTTGTCCCCTGTCTTCATTGCTATATTCACGGCGTCTCCTCCGTTGTACGCTCCGGCCTTTGCATTCATTCCTACAGTTGGCCAAATCAAGAAATGACTACAATATTCGAACCAGTAAAAGCAATAATAACAAAAATTTTGATATGAGCTCTGTTAAATAATGCTATTGAGATATTAAGTTAAGAAGTCCCCGAACCACACACTGATGTCCTCAAGGACAATAAAGTGGTATAATAGTTGATTGGCGCCAATAATTTGACACAAAGAGTTTTGAGTTCAATTCCTGGCCATGGCAGTGGTGAACAATGTTAGATATTTTCATGACGGTCGTCCTCGAGTATGGAATCCAGAGGTTGGCAGTGAATATTTCGGAGACAGTAGGAACGCGTAGTGCAGGTTCGCAGTGGATATCGCAGCAAAGTAGCAGGGCGTAGTTCTTCCGTCTGTCATGTTCGCCGGACAGATTGCCTCTGCTCCTTCCGATAGGAGAAACAAAGATGGCCGCCTTTATACACGACGAATACAGTGTTGTGCGGCTTCTGATTGGTCAATCTTCTACTGGTCAATCTTCTATTGGTCGACTATAAAGGGAAATAAGTCATTCGGACTCGCTCACTAGTTACATACGGCATATACCCAAAAAACCGTAACAGCCCCCCTTATTTTGGGTATATGCCGTATGTAACTAGTGAGCGAGTCAGAATGACTTATTTCCCTTTATAGTCGAGGACGACCGTCATGAAAATGTCTAACAAACAAAAACTTAGTTGAGTCAAAGGGAGACACCTGCTACATCCGGAAGAGACATGGCAATGGAACTAGAACAATTTTGCCAGGTTGACGAAATAAATATATTTAATGTGCTATAACGTATGTAAATATTGAAGTCAACAGTCTGTTTCATGTGTTTGGCTTGTCGATTGCGTTTAAGCATGAAACAGACTGTAACCACTGGATGTTTAGGTCAATATCCGTCGCTATTTTCTGCTTTGCTAGAGCGGGAAATAGAAATAATCTTTCTTCAGTTTTATGACCTTGTCAGAGCCTGCGTGAATTTAAAAAGAAATGTGGGAAATATTATTGGCAAGAATTTCAATATGGAAATTGCAAAAATATGGCATTTAAACACAGTTCCAGTAAATGAAGTAAATAGATATATATTATATATCAAGAACAATAATTGAAGAAATTCTACGAAAAGTTGAAAAAGTTTTTGTGAGAAGTTATTTTTATAGATGCAGTGTATTTCAGTAAATACTCCATTTTTAATTAAACAAAACATTTGTCTAAACTGAGAATGTGGACATGAGTGTTCTGAGATTGAATGGTGATCTTTCAAGTGAGACGTAAGTCTTCTTGTCATCGTCGTTGTTGTAAAACCAACATACGTATTAACATTTTTATCAGAGATGCAATCTTCAAATGTTGGTATACAATGTTGGTCTTTTGCACGACGCCAATTCACGTGGCTGAGTTGTTATGGATGACTAGGGTGATTGTATTAAATTTGGTATAGTATATCATTAAGTCTATGTTTTTACTTGGATCAGTGGGGGATATATTAGTATTTTTGAGTCTTTTTAAATTTTTATCTCCTGCATAATATATATATATATATATATATATATATATATATATATATATATATATATATATATATACACAAATATATAATTGGTGTATACGGAATGAATTCCAATAACCAACAATTACTATTCTTAAAAGAGTGCTCAATACAAAGTATATTCAACATCATCAATTGATATGACACAGAGGGTGTTGAAACAAAATGGCTATTTTTGTAGTGATTTTATAACATATTTATGTTATAAGTCTCTTTTTTTTATAAAAAAAATAACTATATATATATATATATATATAATGCTCAAACACTAATATTCCATGGTTATAATTTATTACATTGGAATCATAATCACGATCCAATTCATCAGACCTAGAAATTCAAGAAGAAATCGGAAAATATAACTCCGGGTATAAAAAACTAAAATTTTAGTGAGTGTGTATGTGTGGGAGTGGGAAACAAGTGTGAGAGGGAAATGTATGAAAGCTCTAGAGAGAGGGTGTAACAGAAGAAAGAAGAAAAGGAAAGGCCTAAAGGTGAAAGTGGGGATTAAAATTTAACAGAGAGAAGTTTTAAAGAGAGGAGTTAAATAACGGTATAAATGAGTGAAATACAGATAAATATGAATTATTTTCTGATGCATAAGTCACTACCGATTCGCTGAGCTAAAATTAAAATTAAAAAACAGTCACCGGAAAAGTGTGCATACATTTGTGGTGACACACTAAAAAACGATATTCTCTAAACTTAAAATCCAGCCAATACATATTGCTGATGAATGTGAAAACATTCCGTCTGCTTTGCATTACTAACCTTATTCATACAAGAAATAAGAAGATGAGAGAGAAAGAGAGAGGAAATAGTATGTGTGTGTGTGTTTTGGGGGGGGTGCGCAAACTAACAACGAGGGCATTTATAAGAAAAGTGATGTGTAATCAAGAATAATTAGACAAAGCAAGTAATATCACCTACAGGTTACAAAGGAAACATAAACATATAATGACATTTATCGAGTAAAGACCTCCTATTTATATGCCCCAAAATATATACGTAGATACACATATACCCAACAACATATGTATACATAATCGTACATACACACATGTATATATACGTGTGAACATATATATAAATACACATACACTCATGGATACATATACACATGCACGCATATACACATAGACATACACATATGTGCGCACAAACACATATACATAAAACCTTACACACATATACGTGCACACACTCATCTAAACAAATATACTACGTATATATATATATATATATATATATATATATATATATAATTAAAAAGTAAAAGGTAAAGAAAAAAACGCACATCCATCTATACATACATTTAACATATAAAATTAGATAGGTAGAATTAAACTAATTTGTACTTAAAAAACTACTGAGGAAGAAAACGTTAACAATATTTAAAAAAAACAAAAACACGGAGTGATTAAGGCGTATACATCTATTAAGTCTACATATATACCTAGCCATATAAAATACTAGCAGTAGAGCCCGGCGTTGCCTGGGGATGTAACAGAAAGAGATAGATCAAGTATCGACTATCATAAAGACTGAAAAATACAATTGACAAAGATTATTGTTTAAGGTTGACGGACACGCATGTCTTAATTTGTTTTTTTTTTTTGTTTGTTTTTTTAGAATTGGTCAAACCCAAACAAAAACATTGTTTTCAATCATTATGAGACTATCGATTGAATAGAATTTTATTATAAACAATAGTCTTGTAAATGGAATTTTTAAAGCATTCTGAATGTAAAAATAAAGAAAAAAGTGTGTAACACAATAAGAAACACTACCTGCCAAAAACAAGTGAAGTTTTGTTGAAATCGGTTGAAAAATGTAGGAAATCCGATCCTATATATAAAAGAACACACACACACACTCACACACACACACACAACCTGGGTTTTATAATAAGTATAACTCAATATGAGTTGTCCCCCTTTCATTCTGACAACAGAATCGTGTTTTATCGTGTTTTCAAATTGATTTAGTGCAAAAACAATTGTATTTTTTCCGATTTTTGGCGCTGTCAGAACCACCGCAGAGTAATTTTACGCAGTCCTGTGAAGTTTTGTTGAAATCGGTTGAAAAATGTAGGAAATCCGATTCAATATATACACGTACACACACACACACACACACACACACAATCTGCGTTTTATAATAAGTAAGATCAGAAAACTATCAGATTTTGTATATTAGTTATCTAGGAAAACTTTTTATTTACATACCCACATACAAATATACAAAGACATAATGAATTTTGCATATGGGGACTAGTTAGGATTTTTATAGAGACAATGAGGCATTATGGTGAATGTTGTAAAAAAAGGTAAGTAAGAATGTGTTGTTTTGGTGTTAGGAATATTGTGGTATGTTTGGGTTAGTGTTTGTGGCAAAGTTTAAAGTTAAGACATATGAAGACTGTCCTTTTCTCCCATTTCTCATTTTGGCCTTGTGCCACATTTTGTAAATATTTACAAATACATATCGATCTTCACTATTATACTATTGTATTGTATTATTTAGTTTCTTGTAAATAGTTTTGTACTTTTTGTAAGTAGACATTAGGGTTAGTTTTTACATTGTTGTTTTATCCCCCCACCACCACCACAGACATTGAATTGTGCCTAAGGGGAATAGTTAGGACTTTCATAGAGACAAGAGGTATTATGGGGAATGTAGTAAGAAAGGTAAGTAAGAGTTCGTTGCTGTGGTGTAAGGAATATTATTGGATGTTTTGGTCAGTATTTGCGGCTGGCTAAGTTTAGCGTTAAAACAGAAGAAGAGCGTTCTTTTCCCCATTCCGCTTTTTTGGCCTTGTGCCACATTTCTGTACATAGCAGAATTGATATCTCTATAACGAGACTTTTTGAATTTAAGCGCAGTACTAGACTGGCGTTGAGGCCTCATCTATTCACAGTTGAGCTGGCTAGATGTAACCGTAACTTCTATTCTAACAGTTTCTTTTCTCGTATTTCTCGCCTGTGGAACCCCTTTCCGGCTCCCTGCTTTTGAGCCAACTTTAATCTGAAAAAATTTAAATCCAATGTCCATCGCTATCTACTGTCTCCCTGATTACTCTTTTGTTTTTCTTCTCATCATTATTGTTTCTGTTCTTAATTCTACCGCACACAGAAGCCCCTTGTGTCATAGTGGATTTATTGCCTTGCATAAGGTGATACTGATTAAAAATAAACGTTTCATTATTGTTGGCTGTCGTACGGGAATTATCCAACATCCACTGTCATATAAGAGAATGAATATCACATAGTTTTCTTGGATTTTGTTAATGTTGTGTTGGTGCATAATTATCAAGCGTTTTTTATGTAATATTTATTATGAAAAAAGAAACATAACAATTCAACAATTAACATCTTTAAATGATTATTCCGGGGCCTATCATTATCGACACGTATTTTTATAACCCGAAAATAAAATATTTTTATTAAAAAAAAAGGAAACAAAACAGTAATTTTTATTAACAAATAACACGCCTATAAAAATGCCTGATAATTATGCACCAACCCAATATTTGTATCCGTGTTCCTTTAGACATTCCAAGTTATCCTCTTATTACTGGAACTGTGTTCAGATGCCATATTTTTGTAATTTCCATATTGTATTTCTCGCCAAAGTATTTCAGTCTTTTTTTTTTTATTTAATTCACGCAGGCTCTAACTGACAAGGTCATAAAACTGAAGCAAGATTATTTCTTTTTCCACCTCTAGCAAAGCAGAAAATAGCGACGGATCCAAGTGTTGTTTCAGAAAACGCTTAAGAGTTGCTATTAATTTCTTAATGGGTCGGTCTATTTTCGTTTCGTCCGTTGTATTATGACCTCGTATCACGTGACAGGAAATTAGCGGGAGCAAAATGTCAGCTTGGGGTGTTGTTTCTTGCTTGTGATTTATGAGGGAGCCTTTGCCGTGCCAAATTGAGTTGGAGCCCGAATAACAAAACGAAAACCCAAAATGCTCGGACTCAGTCCTAAGATATTTGAATTATGTGATGAAATATTATCTTGTATCAAATGTATTTCATACACACATCTATATATATAAAAAGAAGTAATGCATTATTATTTATTAATTCGACAGATTTTATCACTTTAAACGTTATTTTTAATGGACATTCGTATTTGAGTAGACGCTACGTTTATTTATTCAACAGTATATTTTCGCTTGAATATTTGAGAGAGGAAATTATGCGTTCTCCAGCAGGATTCGAACCTACAGCCCTCTGAGCAAGAGGAACGGTAGTTAGATCTAATGTGCATTCGACCGTATGAATCTCAAGATTAACCTCAGCTACACTATATAGACACGGTGGAATAAGTGATAGCTGCTCGGATTGAAGAATCAGAGAGCCGAGTTCGAATTCCAGTCAAGTCCATTACACTTACGTTCTTGGGATAGGGATGAATCCTCTTCTTCTCCCACCAGCTAAGGGTAAATAGCAGGATATAACGAGTTCTACAACCTTGGATGGCAACTGGTTTACTGCGGCGAAAAATCTGCCTCGTCAATCATGTCTCGTAAAGGTACATGATCGCCTAAGCGTGTATCACCCATGGCACATATCTGACTGACATTATATTTATAATTTTATTATTATATATTGGTATGTATCAAATGTATTTTCGCTTTTTACAGACCTTTAAACGAACCCTTATTTCATCCATACATCTCAAGATTATCTTTGAGTCCATTATATTTTCAATATTATTATTATTATTATATATTGTTTTGTATCAAATATATTTTCGCTTTTTGCAGACCTTTACATGAACCCTTATTTCATGTATTCATCTCAAGATTATCTTTGAGTGCATTATATTTTTAACATTATTATTATTATTATTATATATTGGTATGTATCAAATGTATTTTCGCTTTTTACAGACCTTTACACGGACCCTTATTTCATGTATATATCTCAAGATTATCTTTGAGTCCATTATATTTTTAATATTATATATCGAGGTGTATCAAACGTATTTTCGCTTTTTACAGACCTTTACACACTCGCTTATTTCGGGTATACATCTCAAGATTATATCTGACTCCATTATATTATTATTATTATATATATTGGTATGTATCAAATGTATATTCGCTTTTTACAGCAATTTACTTCTGCGCTTATTGCATGTAAATAACTCTTGTAGAGTAGTTTTCACAGTGGAGGCTTGTATTTCAATAAGTCGTCCTAAATTAGGTTCGACGTACAAAACGTTAGGAACTTGGAAATAAGAGTTAATGACGCCGCAATCTAGTTGTGATGGTTGGTACTTCAATGTCCAATATCGACTGACTCGCTCAACTCCACTGAGCCCAACTGGCCACTGCTACTTATTATCTGTGGGAGAGTCTATTAAAATAGAATAGGTACTATAACAATAACTCAAGATTAAACTCAACTCAATATATTTGTTAATATTTTTATTATACATGGTGTGTTCAAAACATTGACATCATTTAAAATGTGGATATCAGATTAAGTACATATCCGAGGCAAACGTAATTAAATAGTGCTCATGTTGAACAATAACAGATTTATTTATCGAACTTCGAACAAGAGGTTCAGTGGGATGTAGACTTTATAACCGATTTCATAATGCTTCACAAATGTTTAATATGCGCACCACCTGTGACAGGACACACATCAAGTCGGTAGTCCAGCTCCTGCCAAACACGCCGTAGCATGTCTTGCGTAACATTGATTCTCTGCTTAACTTCCCTTAGGCTTGTATAAAGTCGCTGGATATAGACCTGTCCTTTCATCTATCCCCATAGAAAAAAAAATCACAAGGAGTCCAGTCAAGTGAACGAGGTGGCCATTTCAACAGCACATTGTCATTATCCCTGGCACGCCTAATCCATCTTTCTGGTAGATTCTCATTGAAATAAGTCCACACAGTAAACTTAATTTTCAAAAATTCTGTTTAAATTTGAGCAAGAATTGGCTATGTTGTTAGATTACAATATGATGTTCTTTTTTGGGACACCCTGTATATCTGTGTGTATCAAAAGTGTTATGGGACGTTACCCATAATAACATAATGGACTATTCCATACGTAATAAATACTGCGCCTCAAGAGGAAGCAGGGAGTTCAGTCCTAATTCGGGCGACCGGCTGACCGGTTGATCGGTTGAACTCTCTGCCTTCGGGCGGGGAGGAACCCGAACGAGGCTACGCCGAAGGGCGGAGTCTCTTTCGGGGAGGTAAACCGACCCTGATCACGTTTATACGGGTTCAAAGGGCATATGTTTGGCCGAGCCCATGGGCTCGGAGATCCTACGTTAAACCGGCTTTGTGCCACATGATGGCCTCGTGGATGGGGGTGACTAAATACCGTTCAGTCTGAAATCGGGCGACCGGCTGATCTGTTGAACTCTCTGCCTTCGGGTGGAGAGGAACCCGAACGAGGCTACACCGAAGGGCGGAGTCTCTTTCGGGGAGGTAAACAACCCTGAACACGTATAAACGGGTTCAAAGGGCATCTTTTTGGCAGAGCCCACGTGCTCGGAGATCCCACGTTAAAAAGGCATTGTCCCACATGATCCCCTCGTGGTGGGGGTAAATAAATACTGTCCAGCCTGAAGTCTGTAGTGAAGGTTGTCAGGAGATTGTTAGTCAGTCAGAGCGAGTCAGTCAGTCAGTCGAGTCAGAGGCAGCCCGAAACAGAGTCGCGTTCAGACAATCACTACTAAACCTGATTGTTCGTACTAACACTTTCTACTTCTCTGTATATATTCCTGTTTGTAATATATCTGTGTTATTCCATATCTGTGTTCGAGTTCTTCTTTATTGGTTCTACCTTGGATAATCACCGTTGTACAAGGAACCGGACCATAAAAAGTATTTTCGATTTTTACAGACCTTTACTCCAAATATTATTTCGTGTACACATCAAAAACCTGTCTTTGACTGAACTATATAACAATTATTGTTTTTTTTTATTTCCTTTGATTTCTGGTCTATACTCATTTCTTTCAAGGTTCCAACCATTGACCTAAGGTCAGAAATGCCATTATGACATTTTCCACTGTGCTCACATATTTTATATAAATAAAACCCCTCGTAAGATGTGGTCTGAACTTGTGAGAACATTGTTTTTGTATTCCTTTAAGGCATAGTCTATCAGGAATCCCTGAGTCTCCAGAAATCTTTTCCAATCAATCCGAGTGCTCCAACTATTACAGGAACTGTTGATGTCTTTATGTCCCCAATTTTTTAAATTTAGATTTTAATGTCTTTGTATTTTGATTGCTTTATTATTATTATTATTATTATTATTATTTCCGTGTTTTAGTCTGACGGCCGTATCATGTTTTAACACCGTTTCTCTTCGGAGCTGAAATAAAATTAACGAGGGATTAAGGGATATAGGAAAACTGACAACTGACATACGAATATATCCAGGAAAACAAAGAGGAACATCGATCATTGTGCAGGGAATTGATAGGATTTGCGCAGAGGTTAAAAAAAAAAATCATGATTTTTTCTTTATCATATTCATTTCGTTTCATTCTTCTGACATGTTGAATAATCTCAAATTTCCACCTCTCAGCGTAATCGATAAACTATGGAACAGTATTTCGAATGTTGTGACAAGAATGAAAACAACGATGAGATGTGCCCTAAATATATATATATATATATATATATATATATATATATATATATATATATATATATTTATTTATTTAAAAATATTATTCCATCGCTATATAAGAGTTCTCATGTTTCAAAATAAGAGCCGGAAACTTCAATATAATTATTTGAATTAAATTGAATTAAAGTACCAAGCTCTGTTCCATCTTGTATCGAGCACTTAAAAAAAAAAAAAAAAATACTAAAGAACATTGGATTATTTACGTAACGCGTTATTTCCTATTTTATATATATATATATATATATATATATATATATATATATATATATAGATAGATAGATAGATAGATAGATAATATTAGTGGTAAATATACATACATATGCAAAATATATAAATACCCATACATGTATATTTTCAGAAAAATTTTTCCAAGAGGAAGAATCCAGGTAGAACTCAATGTCTAGGACAGAGTAATTATATATATATATATATATATATATATATATATATATATATATATATATATATATATATATATATATATATATATATATATATATATATATATATTACCAATTTGAGATTGTTAGGGATAATTCCAAGCAGGATATTAATCCAGGGAGAGCTCGATGTGGATATTAATCAAGGGAGAGCTCAGTGAAGGGGTTAGCGGAAAGTGAAAGTAAAAATGACAAAAAAAGATGAAAAGTGAAAGTGAAAGTAAAAGAGACAGAGGTGACTGAGAATAGAGAGGATTGAAGAAAGGACGAAAAATGACCGGGTTTCAAGAAAAGAGAAAATGGTGATTGTCGTTGCATTTAAGCTTTTGGGGATTGTAGTTATCAGGGAAGCAAGTAAACAAAAGATAGGTAGTGCGCGAAAAGGAACTATTGTCACAGAAGTCGCGATTATATATTGCTATTTCAAAAGTAAACATGTAGGACCTAAATGCCAATGTTAGTAGTACGCTTAAGTTAATGTATTCAGAACACTCGGGAAAAAACTCGTCAGAGCCTCTGCCATGGAAATATTTGTAGAAAAGACAGATGGAAGCCACGTTACGTCTGTGAGGAATTGACCAAAGATGTGATGCCAGCTCAGGATCAATAACATAAAAGATCTTTGGATTTTGTCAAGAATCTCAAGATGTACAGTAGGAGAATCAGAGCAGATATAACATCAGCAATGGATGTATGGAATAATTGTTGATTTTTTAAATGTGCAAGATGGATTCTGACGAGAAAAACATTGTGGCACAGTGACCCAACTTTCCTTGCAGTAGATGAAGCGATTGATTCGATATGGTCGCTCCAGTTCACATCAATAGGAAACACGAGGCTTAATAATGAAATCATCTTAAAATTCAAACAGATTATGACAACTTAAACCTTTACGTCTTCTGCGTTTTTTTCTTCTTCTTCCTTTTCTTCTTCTTTTCCTTTTTTATTTTTTCTTCTTCTTCTTTATCTTATTCTTCGCTTTCTCCTTCTTTTTTCTTTTTCTTTCTCTTCTCTTTTTCTTCTTCTCTTCTTCTTTCTCTTCTTGTTTGTCTTCTACTTCTTCTTTTTCTTCTTTATCTATTTCTTCTTCTTCTTAGGCTTCTTTTTTCTTCTTTTTTTTCTTCTTCTTTATCTTGTTCTCTTTCTTCTTTTTCTTTTTCTTCTTCTTTATCTTCTTCTTCCTTTTCTTCTTTTTCTTCCTTTTCTTTCTCTTCTCCATTTCTTCTTCTTTATTTATCTTCTTGTTCGTTGGCTCCTTTTTTCTTCTTTTTCTTCTTTTTCTTCCTTTTCCTTTTCTTTATCTTTCTTTTTCTTTCTCTCCTTCTTTTTCCTTAACTTCTTCTTCTTCTTCTTCTTCTTGCCGTGTCCATTCAGGACGTGACCGACCATGAAGTCCCACAATCTCCCGTCCTTTATAGCTCTTAATAAAGTTTGTTGTTTTGCTAACTCTCTATATATTCATCTCTTCAGACCTAAATCTCTTAATAAATAGAAACAATACCCTAGACAGATATTAGATTGACAGTGGGAAGGGAAGGAAAAAGAGAAACGAAGAGAGAAGGAGGGGAAAAAGAAAAGTGACGGATGATTAAGTTCTTTTAAAAAATGAGATAAAGTGAGGGTATGAAAAGGGTAGGGAAGAAGGAAGTAATGAATGGCTAGTAGTAGGCCTAAAAAGACTGACCCGGCCATGAATTCTTTTTCATTAAAATGTGGTTCTTTGAGATTTTCTTCTAGATTATTATTATTAGTAGTAGTAGTAGAAGTAGTAGTAGTATTGTTATTATGCTCTGTAGTCTACATTGAGCGCTCCCTGGATTAATATTCTGCTTGGAATTATCCCTAACATTCACAAATTGGTAATATCTATATCTATATCTATATATATATATATATATATATATATATATATATATATATATATATATTATGAATATATATATATATATATTGGAAATAATATATTAGTAATATATATATATATATATATATATATATATATATATATATATATAGATAGATAGATAGATAGATAGATAGATAATATTAGAGGTAAATATACATACATATGCAAAAATATATAAATACCCATACATGTATATTTTTTTTAATAAAATTCCAAGAGGAAGAATCCAGGTGTATGCTTGGAAAATCACTATATATATATATATATATATATATATATATATATATATATATATATATATATATATATATATGATTTTCAAGCATTGCTTAGATGTGGAGCAAGGCTGAAAGTATATCCAGTGAGGATCGAACTCACTACTCAGCGCGACAAGCTTGCTAACCGCCTCGAGGTGCCCGATATATATATAGTTTATTTTGGCACGGTAATCTTTCTGTCCTTCTCCACATATATTCTGAGTTATATATATATATATATATATATATATATATATATATATATATATATATATATATATATATATCGCATATTATATATGCTTCAGTGATAATTAAAAAAGTGCTTAATTATTTTCCTCACTAGTAGTACGACTTGGATTTTCATGCACAACGTAATCTTCATGTACTGAGATGAGAGTGACGTTACATCATTTAAATGTTATTTAATATTATCGACTATTCACAATGATGGAAGAGTTCAGATTTTCTATGGGAATTATTGTTTTTCGAAATTTTCTATTTAAAATAAACGAGAATTTAAATTTCATAATAAGTGATATAAAGGGTGTTGAAGTCTTCTTCATCAGATTAAAAAAAAATATATATCAGAATCTCGAACAGTTGAAATGTTTTACAAGATTGTAGTCAGCTCTCCATTTAGCGATGCTAATTAATAATATCATCTCGATTCTTCTCATTCCATTTGTCTTTGAGTTGATGATTTCAAAGACCAAGACAAAATACACGGTGCGATGGATGAATTGTCGTCTGAATGACGCAACTGGTATCTCATTTTAACAAATACACAGGGTGCGATTAATAAATTGTCGTCTAACGGCCGCAAACATGAAAAGTAACACTGGGGTCTCATTTTAATAGATATACAGGGTGCGATGGATAATTTCTCGTCTAAATGACACCATAAATGAAAATAATACTGACATCACATTTCAACAGATATACTGTAGATTGCCCAGCTTAGTTATTGGATTCAATCCTATCAAATGAGTGGAAGATATACATAAAACTAAGTTAAATAGATAGATAGATAGGAAATGGATATATATATATATATATATATACATGAATTATTCATACAAAACTAATGCAAATTTTTTCTGTCAAAGTGGCATTTAAAAAATTTAAAAAATTTACCAGTAAAAACATTTGTTCATTACCATATTTGGTATAGACGCAGACATTTTAAAAAATTCAAAATCAAACTCAGCGTTGCTTTGGCGCGTTCAAAAACCAATAACTCATTTTTTAATAGCATTTCGGATACAATACACATATATTTTCGATGTCCTCTTATTACTAAGAGAAAAAAACCAAGAACAACATCTATTATATACCTGACGATGTCTGTAGGAACAGACGAAAGCTTGTAGTAAAAATAACAACTAATACGGCAGAAATTTATATAAACAAGGATCAACTCATGCATAACGGATTTAGAGGTTTTTGTGTACTATTTGAATCGTTTTGCAAGATGGATGTCTTGCCATTTAAATCATTAACCTTTGCATTAGTTTTGTATGAATAATTCATGTATTTGTAAATTGATTGCACGTTTATTGTAATATATATATATATATATATATATATATATATATATATATATATATATATAAAAAAGTTATGAAAAAACTTGGTAATCCGTATGGGTAATCCCAAGGAGGATGAAATCCTGAGATCTCATTGGGTACTATTGTTCGGGTAACCAAACTGTTATAGTTTTTATTTTTTTTTTTTATGTGTTCTCTATGAATGTGTTAATAAATACAGTATTTAACTTATATTAAATCGCTAAATTATTTGTAAAAAAGTTAAATATTTAAATTGCTAGCAAGCATCAAATTAATTTCTTCGGGATTTTTTAGACATCTAAATTACTATCAAACATTAAAATCTATTTTTTACATAAATTGCTAAAACTTACCTCCCCTTTCTTTCATATGTAAAACACATTTACAGCCTTTTTCTCTTTACTTCCCCCTTCTTTCTTTTTCTATTTTCTTTTCTCTCTTCTCCCCTCCCATTTAAATATATCACTTCTGTTAAGTTAACCGTTTAAATAATTCAACGTCTGGTCACTCCTCCTCCCCCAATACTAAGTATGATTGAGAGAGATATTAAATTAAACCCTCCCTAAACTCTACCATGTCTCTCTAACCACTCCTTATTACACTCTCTGTTAAATTACAAAACCTTACACTACCCATCAATTTTCATTTCATTTTTCGTTTCACCTTTTGTTAAAGCTATGTGACGATCCGGCGTCCTTTAAAAAAGGCTCTGGTGAAATAAATTATTATAATAGAACCTTAAAGTGGTCTGTTTTTTTTTATATATATATATATATATATATATATATATATATATATATATATATATATATATATAGAGTTAATGACCCCGAGATAGATAGATAATGGACAGAATGAGATAGATAGATAGATAGATAGATAGATAGAGAGAGAGAGAGAGAGATAATGAACCGAGATAGATAGATAGATAGATAGATAGATAGATAGATAGATAGATAGATAATGGACATATATATATTTAAGTATTTATAGCTAGATAGCTAATGATACTGGATAGAAAGATAATGGAGTGAATCAGATAGATAGATAGATAGATAGATAGATAGATAGATAGATAGATAGATAGATAGATAGATAATGGCCCGAGACTGATAGATAGTAGGTAATAAACCAGGATAGATAGATACATAAATACATACATACCCACGAAATTCTTTAGTACATATTTCGGTTTCGCCCATTTCCTAAAGTCAATATTTGAAATCAGACTACAGAAATTTGGAAGTGGGTATAAATGAGAAACCTTTCACCATATCTTTGGTGATTGACAGACAGAAAGAACAATATTTGATAGAAAAATATTTCATTACATTAGGTGCGTGCAGAAAGTTTTCCAGCGGGGAAAAAAAAAAGAAAAGAAATTCTTTTGGAATGTGTATTTACTTCCCATTTATCATAAAAGCGTATCGAAAACTGTAGCACATAAATGAAGAATGATGTTTTCAAAAGAGAGAAAGAAGGGAATATTAATTGCGAGAAAGAGATTGAGATTAATCAAGGTAGACGGGCGTAAGAAAATGGAGAATGAATTGATATGTTTTGGTTAATTTTGACAGTTCATCTGGTCAAGGGGTCAACATATTAATTCTGTTAAAATTAATTGCAAGACGACAGAATGCTTTGTTGTTTGGAAATGCTCAGCGACTTTGACAGATTTGGGAAGGATATTAGAATTTATCAGAACCTGTATTGGCATCAAAACGACTGCAGACATATAGGAAACTAGTTCAGCATATATACAAAAATAGAAAGGGATTTAAGACAAGGATGTGTCTTCTCACCGGACTTTTTCAACTTATACAACGTGGCTATTGAAAGAGAATTAAAAGTCCTGCCGAGATTCATTATTGGCAAATACGATCTTAACAGTATAATATATGCAGATGTCACAGTATTGATGACAGGCATGGAATGAAAACTGCAAAAACTCCTACAGAATGTAGTAAAGGAAAGTGAGATGAAAGGATTATACATCAACTGCAAGAAGGCAAAAGGCATAGTTGTTAACAAAAGGATGCGCGCAAAATGCGAATTGCAAATCGGAGATACCAAAATCAATCAAGTAGAAAAAATTAAATATCTGGGAAAGGACGGAAAATACGACACTGACAACAGAAGATGCATTAGGATGCATTCCAAAAGCTAAGCAGATCATTAAGAAATAGAAATCAGTTGTTTAATATAAGTCCTTCGAATGCTGAACAATCTCCTCAAAGATGAAGAAGAGTCTTGAAGCAACAGAAATGTGATTCTTCAGAAGGATACTGAGGATACCATGAACGGAACGTTTAAGCAAAATTTTGTAGAAAATGAAAATAAAATGGATACTTAAACTTAACACCAGGAAGAAACAGCTGGAATTTCTAGAGCTCATCCTGAGGAAAGCGAGTTTGGAAAATCTGATACTCACAGGACAGATTGACGTTAAGAGGGACAGAGGAAAACAACGTATAACATACTTAGTGAGCTTGAGTAAATGGATGGCGGAACAGGGTTTAGGGGACATAACAAAAAGACAAAATTTATTTAGAGTTACAAAAGACAGGAAGTTGTGGAGAGCCATGATCGCCTACGTCCTGATGGGACACGGCACATAAAGAAGATACATGCATTAAATAAATCACAGAAATGTTTATAAGCCTTGAAAAAAATCATTCAAATCAATTAATCTTAAGAGTTTAAGATATGCAGACGACACAGTGTTGATAGCAGACAAGGGGGAAGAAACTACGAAAACTCTTACAGAAGTTAGTGAAAGAAGAGAAGAAAACATTAAACATTAACTGCAAAGATGCATTGTTGTTAGTAAAAGGGTGCGCCTAAAGTGCGAATTTAAATCAGAGATATCAAACTCAAACAAGTGCGTAAGTTGAAATATCTGGAAGTGTTTTAACAGAGGACGGAAAGTGTGGCACTGAAATCCGAAGGTGTATTGGGATAGCCAAAGATGCCTTTCAAAAGCTAAGCAGTGTAATAAGAATTAGAAAATTTCAAATTCCTAATTCCTGGAGTTTCCTAATCCATACATTAACCGCTAAAAGATGACAAATTCTCACATTCCGATAAACGCTGGTGAAGTTATATAATAAACACTAAGACCAGAATTTATTTCTTTGCGTGAAGTCTTTTAGTTTTATTCGGTCGGATACCTGTGTTTTATAGAGTTCGATAAATTACGCCACAAAGATCTACTGGAATTGCTCAGCAAGCTTCATATATTTGGAAAATGCATAAGAACGATCAATAACCTATACAGGCAGCAAACTATAGATAGAAAAAGAGTTCAATACATATACAAAAATAGAAAGTGGTGTAAGACAAGGATGAGCCTTATTACCGGACTTATTCGACCTATACACCGAGAGAACTAGAAGACCTACCATGATGACAAGTGTGTAAATTGAAATATCTGGGAAGTGTTTTAACAGAGGACTGAAAGTGTGACACTGGAATCCGAAAGCGTATTGGGATAGCCAAAGATGCCTTTCAAAAGCTAAGCAGAGTATTAAGGAATGGTAGAAAATCGTTAAAACCAAAGAAAAGAATACTGCACTCTTATCTAATGTCAGTCCTCCAATATGACAGTGAATGCTGAGCAAGCTCGTCGCAGATGAAGAATGCACCAATGTTAGCAAAAGAAGAGTCCATCATGAAAATTACAGAGTGAAGATACCAAAAAACAAACAACCAAATACAAAAAGTTAAATATCTGGGAAGTAGATTAACAGACGACGGAAAGTGTGACACTGAAATCCGAAGTAGTATTGTGATAGCCAAGGAGCTAAGTAGAATACTGAAAAATAGAAAGCATTCGCAAGAAACAAAGAAAAGAGTACTAAATACTTATGTGGCATCTGTCCTCCTTCAAGACAGTGAGTGCTGGACGATCTTCTCAAAGATGAAGACGAGATTTGAAGCAACAAAAATTTGGTTGTACAGAAGGATGATGAGGATAGCATGGACCGAACATTTTGGAGAAAAAGGAAACAAAAGCGAATCTTATACTTCACACCAGAAAGAAACGCTTAACGTTTCTGGGGCACATGGTGAGGAAGACGGGCTTGGAAAATATGACACTCACGGGATAGTTAGAGGCCAAGAGAGACAGAGGCAAACAACGCATAGCATATTTAATGGGCTTAGGAGAAATAAGAGAGACAAATTTTATTAAGAGCTACAAGGAATAGGAAGTTGGGGAAAGCCACGATCGCCTACGCGGTACATAAAGAAGAAAAATTTGAATTGGTATGAATTTTAAATTCCTGCGTACTTCTTATCATTATTTTATGTTCGTAACATTAAAATTTACCATGTCTGAATCATAAATTCTTCCTCCCTGGAATTTCCTGATCCATATATTAGCTGTTAAATATGACAAATTCTCACATTCAGATAAACATTGTAGAAAAGACAGAGGGAAGCGACGGCACGTCTGTCAGAAAGTAACTATCTCTCTCTCTCTCTCTCTATATATATATATATATATATATATATATATATATATATATATATATAAAGATATTTTTGTAGGTACAAAATTTAATGATCGAAATAAATTAAAAAACGTGCGAAGCAAACCTTTTTCGCTCCTGGTTTTCGTTTTTTTTTTTCTGCTCACTTCCACAAATTCCCATTTTATTGTACATTTTCCGTTGTTTTACATTAAATTAAATATCCCGTTGAAGCCTGAAAATATATATATATATATATATATATATATATATATATATATTAGCAACAGGTCATTGCTAAGGAATGTGCTATTAAAGACTACGGAACATTCCCGTTTCATAAACTTTATAATAAATTTTTGATGATTTTAGTTATCAGGGAATCAAGTAAGAGGAAGGGAGTTCTACTGTCGGGAAGTACGAGAGATGAAGCTGTTGGAGTAGAAGAGGCGGTTATATTTAAAAGTTTCGACATTGAAAGGGTGAGACCGAAATGCCAACCTAGTAGTACGCTGAAATTCATGTAGTTTGGGAATCAGTGAAAGGAGCTCGTCAGAGCAGATGACATGAAAATATTTGTAGAAAAGACAGAGGGAAACCACGTCTGTGGCAACGTGATTGTAGACGAGGTGCCAGGTCAGTACCTATCACATGTCATATCCGTCTCTGGATTTTGTCGGGAACGTCGTAATGAACGGCGTGGGCAGCAGACCAGATATGGTAACAGTATTCAATACAGGGACGAATGGTAGATTTGTAGATTTCGTAGCAGTATTTAAATGCAGGGACGAATGTAGAATTATAAATGTGCATGGTGGATTCTGAAGGGGGTAGGTGCATCAGAATATGTCGATTGACATTACATTTAAATTTTTGAAGATTTTAGTTATCAGCGAACATGTAAGAGGAAGGGAGTTCCACTGTTGGGAAGTGCGAGAGATGAAGCTGTTGCAGTAGAAGAGATGGTTACATTTAGATGTTTCAACACTTACTAGAATTTTTTTTTTACAATTTAAAAAGTAATAATTAATAATTTAATTTTTAATGCATTTTCTTTTCTATTTTTTAAACATTTCACAAAATGCAAGGTCAGAGTGCCACTAGTACGCAAGGGGTTACAGAGAGTGAAAGTAAGAGTAAAGAGAGAGGGATGGGGTTACAGAGAGTGAAAGTAAGAGTAAAGAGGGGGAGGGTTACAGAGAGTGAAAGTAAGAGTAAAGAGGGAGAGGGTTACAGAGAGTGAAAGTAAGAGTAAAGAGGGGTGTTTGACGAAAGGATAAAGAGAAGGCCGGGATCAAGGTCAAGGTCAGAAGATGTCGATTGAGATTACATTTAAATTTTTGAAGAATGTCAGGGAAGCAAATAGGAGGAAAAGAATTCCACTGTCGGGAAGTGCGAGATAAGAAACTGTTGGAGTAGAAGAGGCAGTTACACTTAATTGTTTCGACAGTAAAAGGGTGGGACCGAGATGCCAAACTAGTAGCATAAGTTCATGCAGTTGGAGCAACAGTGATAATACCTCGTCAGTGCAGTTGGCATGTAAAAGTTTGCATTCGTCACAAGTGGGAAAAAATTAAACCTGCAAGGCACTTTACTCCAATTGGCTCATTCGCTTGCTTAAACTCAACGTTGATTCTGATTCTGCAGAACTGGGTTGGATGTGAAAAAGTATTTGTTGTTAACATTCTTTTTTCATTCGGTTTTTCCAGTTACGATTCCTTTTTTAAAGCTGATAGTTTTGTGTTTATTTTGTTTAGTTCTTTTTTTGTAACAGATTTAATGTTTAGTATAGAGCTTAGAAAAAATTGGCAGTGTGGGATAGACAAGAAGTAAGGCATGTAGCAACATCAGCACGGCAAAGGGCACTCCTTTAAAGGCAAGGAAGAACAAAAATATTTTAAGTCAAGTGATAGCGATTGCTGTATGAGTCGTACGATTTTTGAATCAAGCACGGGCAACGCCGAGCCATGCTGCTAGTCAAATATAAAAGACCAGCATCATCCGAAATCATTATTTTTCAATTCAGAAGGAAATGATTATATCAAGACAAATGGAGGAAAATAAACTAAATAATCAATTTATTACAATGATAATTTCTCATTTCCGAAGTTCATATGCTATCAATTCTTATTCCGTTCTATTATTATTCAATTAATATTTAACGATGTCTTGGCTTCGGCCTATTTCTTTTTGAAGAGGACATTAATAAAACACAAGAAAAATATAAAGGTGCATTTTGTATTTTGAGTTCAATATCTGGCTACTGCAGTGGTGAACGAAAACCTGGGAAATTGAGATAAAGGGAGACAGCCGATACATCCAGAAAAGTCATGACACATGGAACTAGAACAATCTACCCCAATGGACGTAATAAAGGGTCCAGTTTGAAATACAAATCACCTGAAGAAAGCTGTAGCGTACAACAGCCGAAACGTCGTGAATGTGGCAATAATGATGATGACAACATTCCGAATAATGTCAATAAAGTTTTCCCGTTTACAGATAATTGGTGACGTCGCCCAAATACGTAATAAAATTATTATCATTTGAAAAAAGAATTGCAGATTGCTGCTTTCTTAAAAACAGTATATATATATATATATATATATATATATATATATATATATATATTTATATATATATATATATACATATATATATATATATCATTATATATATATTATCTCATTATATATATATTATCTCATTATATATAAACATAAAATTATCTCATTTATATACATATGTATACCATTATATATATATATATATATATATATATATATATATATATATATATATATATTATTCTCATTATGCAGTGGGCGAAATAAATATTCGTACACATGGAAAATTGTATTTTTATAAATGTAAAAGTCTTAACTAAAACAAATTTTGATACATTTTATGTGTAAAGACATTTTATTAAAAAAATAGTAATAAACGTAATTAATTCTTATTCTAACATAAATTAGTGCATTTTTTTTCATTTTAACTAATGAAAAAGTATTCGTACAAAACAAAATAAGCATATTAACTTAATTTAATACTTTGTGGAATATCCTTTATTGAGATCAACAGCTACCAGTCTATTCCTGTACGTATCAACTAATGATTTGCACACATTGAGTGGTATTTTCTCCCATTCTTCTTGGTATATTTTCTTCAAATTCTTGATATTTGCTGGTGCTCTTTAACCAATTTGAATTTTCAAATATCGCCATAAATTCTCGATTGGGTTCAAGTCTGGGGACTGACTTGGCCATTGTAAAACATCAACGTTAATTTCAGCTAACCATTTCCTTGTATATCTAGCGGTATGCTTAGGATCATTATCCAGTTGGAAAACCCAATCAGGAGGTAGCCGAAGTCTCTCAACAGAACGCATTAAATTGTCTTGCAGGATTTTCTGGTATGTTTCGGCATCCATCTTGCCATCTATTATTGATATTCTGCCAACACCTTTTGTAGAAAAACAGCCCAAGATCATGATACTACACCACCAAACTTTACAGTTGGCAACGTGTTCTTTGATAAGTAGGCTTCACCGTCCTTCCCCCACACATGATTTCGATAATTATGGCCAATCAACTCTATTTTAGTGTCATCTGTCCATACTACTTTTTTCCAAAACGAATATTCTTTATCCTTATGCTCTCTAACGAATTTTAGCCTAACATCTCTGTGTCGTTTCAAGAGGAGTGGAGTCTTCCTTGGGATGCGTGATTTCAGACTGTTTTTGTGTAGTTCATTACTTATTGTATGCTTGGTTACTTTAATCCCCAATGCACGCAGATGTTCCTGCAGCTCTTCTCGTGTAACCTGTGGATTTTGTTGGATCTGGCGTCCTAATATCCTTGCTGATCTTAGAGAAATCTTCCTCGGAGCACCTGTTCGTCTTTGGTTTTCGACGCTGTTACGAGTTTTAAACCTTGCAATGAACGAAGCATTTGTAGTAAAATGAATATTCAGGTTGTTAGAAATCGTTCTGTGACTGTTCCCATCTTCCCAAAGAGACAAAATGTGTTTTTTTTTTGGTGAAATAGTCAATTCTTTACCTTTAGGCATTATTAGAACCTTCTCATAAGACTAGAAATTGCAGAATGCTCTGATAATGGTTAATAGCGTTAACTATAATTACTGATAACATTACTGGAACATTCGAGAATATACTTTTTTCATAATCAATTGATTATTTTGGTCTAATAATTGATTTGTCCGAATACTTTTTTCACCAGTTAGAATTTTTTAAAAATCCATTCATTTCTATTAGAATAAGAATTAATTAAGTTTATTATTATTTTTTAATAGTATGTGTCTTTATAGAAAAAATGTGTCTAGATTTGTTTTATTCAAGGCTTTTACATTTATAAAAATACAATTTTTGAAGTGTACGAATATTTATTTCCCCACTGTATGTATATTATCTCATTATATATATATATATATATATATATATATATATATATATATATATATATATATATATATATATATATATATATATATCATTGTCGGTCTGATCATAAACGAATGAAACACACAAGAGAACTAAATCTGTTGTATGTTGAGTTATCGGCCTTTATAGGGGAGATAAATAATCTTTCCCAAATAGTTTTAATCTAGCAGTGTCTAGCGTATCTACATTCTTCTGGGGGTGAATTGTTTAAGTTAGAAGGAATTACTCATTTATATCATAACTACCGCGTTCTTAGTAATATTCTCAATGATATACTGGATTAACAATGCTGAAAACTCTTTTAAGTGAGCGACGTTTTAATTGATGTTTCAGCTTTACCTCCGTATCCAGATTTGGTAAATAGCATTTGTTTTTGCTTAGATATCAATTTTACGTATTTTAAAATGTATACAAAATGTAATTGCGATTAAAGTGGACATGATGCAATAACAAAAGGAAAGAATAACAGAAGAAAGGACGAGTAAAAAAAATACATTATCGTAAATGTTATTATCAAAATATATATATATATATATATATATATATATATATATATATATATATATATATATATTTAACAAAAGAGGTCAAGAAATGCGATTAAAATGAAAACACGTAATGCCGGATGTCATATAATCAATACTTAAACATCAATGGCTCATTATTTCAAACTTAATATGACGATACAAATGTAGGTCAGTTACTTTATGCAGAGTTCAATTTAATTGAAATTAATTTATCGAACATTCCTTAATGAAAATATTTTAATTAGTTTTTCACAATAAATTAAAATATATTCAGAGTTCTATGATATTTTAAAATTATTCCAACGGTGATTTTATAATTCAAAAAAAAACTTAAATACAGCATGAACAAAGACATGTTGAAAGTTGCTGCCGAATATATATATATATATATATATATATATATATATATATATATATATATATATATATATATATTCATACATGTTTCATTAAATAATATAGACAAGTGTTGTCTATTTATTTTATGTAAATTTTTTCGTAACGTCTAAATTTAATAACATTATCGTTGAACGAACATATATATATATATATATATATATATATATATATATATATATATATATATATATATATTTCTGAGATGATGTATTATGTATATTATTTATTATTCGGACTATTGTCCTAATCTTCATCGCCATATTTATTACAATATTTCGGCCGTTGTACGCTCCGGCCTTCTTCAAGGTTGGAATGTCGAACTGAACCTTTATTTCGCTCACTGGAGTTGAATGTTCTAGTTCCACGTTCCATGTTTATCAGGAGATAACTGATAACTGACATCCATTATAGATGGCACGTGGAACTAGAACAGTCTACTCCAGTGAGCGAAATAAAGGGTTCAGTTCGACATTAACCACCTGAAGAATGCCGGAGCGTACAACGGCCGAAACCTTGTAATAAATATGGCGACAAAGATGAGGACAATAGTCAGAATAATGAAAGAATATATATATATATATATATATATATATATATATATATATATATATATATATATATATATATTTTATATCATATTTATGTTATAATTTTAAATAAATAATTATATATATATATATATATATATATATATATATATACAAGTCTAGGATTGGTGTATATGGAATAAATTACAATAACCAAAAATACTAGATTAAAAGATTGCTCAAAACAGACCAATCAAAATACAGACCAATCAAAATACGAGTAGATGAAAATTTAAAAAGATTGAAAACGAACTTTAGTCATGAATATTAATGCCTTCCTGAACTAAATAAAATTATATAGTTTTTGTTCTTGAAAATATATTAAACACAATTTCTTTATTAGTTTGCTTATTTATTAGGGTGCCTATTCACAAGAATAATTTTATATTTACAACATTTTAAAAATAATACAACTAAAACTAATGCCATGCAATTTTTATCATTTACCGATTGATAAAGAAATAAATACGAAAGCAATAATTTATTCATGAGTTTATAAACAATTGTTAAATTATTAAAATATGTGAACCAATTATAAAGAAATCCATATTATTTACCAATTTACAAAGTTTGAATCAAATTAAATTTGTAAATTAGCCTATGTTTTGACAACAATTCCAATAAAAATATAACAAATAAATACAGTGTAACCCGGATATAAGAGAGTTGTCGGGACCGGAGAAGAAGTATCTTATATCAGGGTTTCTCTTATATCCGGGTTTCTCTTATATCCGGGTTTCTCTTATATCCGGGTTTGGTCTATTTTGTTTAGGTAACACAGGCTCAAATTTGAAACCAGAGAAAATCTCTCTCATATCCGGGTTTCTCTTATATCCGTGTCTCTTATATCCGGGTTACACTGTAGTGTAAATGAACAATCTTTTGGTATCTGTCTACATTTCTGAGATGACGTATTATGTACACTATTTACATTATTGGCAGTGGAGAACTTGGAGAGATAAATTAACAGGAGATAACTGATAATATTAAACATGGCACGTAGAACTAGAACAGTCTACCCCAGTGAGCGAAATAAAGGTTCGGTTCGACATTCCAACCACCTGAAGAAGGTCGGATCGTACAACGGCCGAAAGGTTGTAATAAATATGGTGACAAAGATCAGGACAATAGTTTGAATAATGTAAATATTGAACAATCTTTTATTTATTTATTTTAATCATTTCACCCCAAGCAAGACAATAAAGCCACTATGGCGCAAGTAGCGGGTACTGAATGTTAGAGAATATGAGAAAATATACAATTGTTGATAGAGATTAATAAAAAAAAGAATTAATGCGATAGAAGATAACGACTGGCATTAGATTTATATTTTTGAGGATCAAATTTGGCTGGAAAGCAGGAAGCTGGAACAGAGTTTTAATAAATAAATCTAATAAATAAATAGTGTTTATCTTCTTTTTTTTTTTTGTAAATTCTCAAGAACAAATAAAATGTATAAATTCATTTTCATATGTTCACTTTTTAAAGGAATAAACATTGCTGAACATTGAAGGTAGAAAAATAATAGCGGCGTCAAGGGAAAAATAATCCTTTTGACAATCCGGTTTTTTTTTGGGTTTTTTTTTCTATTTTCGTTTTTATCAAGCACCAAGGGTCCAAGTTTGCCGAAATGTTTTTGGGATTCTTTCAATCGCAAAAAAACAAAAAAAAACAAAAAACAAAAACAAAACAAAAACAAAACCCCCAAAAAAAGACACCGGCAAAAACAAGAAAAGTCTATAAACTGAAAATACATTATAGTTCGTTTCTTCACATTTATTTTGAAATCATAAGCCCATTATTAAGGGGAAATATAACTTGACCGAATTTTCCACAGATAGCTGAATAAATATGCTAAAAAGAGAATACATTGAAATGTCATTCAGTACAAAAAATAAGAGGGGGATTACCTGAGAAACAAAAAAAAAGATTAGAAGTTCTTAATATTTCTGAAACATTGATAACAATAAGTATATTAAAGCTAAATCGAAAAATACACACTTATATATATATATATATATATATATATATATATATATTGAACAATAAAAAAAATATCAAAAAAATTAAAATCTTCAGACACACTGGGTTCTAGATTAATATTCATTCGTCTTTATTATTATTATTTCATTGAGATTCCTTGACTAGTTTCGACCAAAATGGCCATCATCAGGAGAAGAAATATTTCTGCTTGCTGGTAGCAGTAAACTACAGAAATTAATGTCTTGATGGAGAAAATGAACTTTTGTGTATATATATATATATATATATATATATATATATATATATATATATATATATATAAAGAGATAGTTTTAAGCTCTGCTATATTTATGGGATAAAAGTGCTCAATATCATAGATAGAACGTATGTAAATATAGATATAAAAGTGAACATAGAAGTCAACATTCAGAGGCGACAGGCTGTTTCATGCTAGACGCAATCGTCAGGCATTTGATGTTTGCGTCTAGCATGAAACAGCCTGTCGCCTCTGAGTGTTGACTTCTATGTTCACTTATATATATATATATATATATATATATATATATATATATATATATATATATAAAGTTATCCACAGACAGACTGTTTCGTTGTATCACAGCTCATCAGTGTGACTAGACGTCATACGCAACCCGACTGAGTTGGTGCATAGCAGGGATGAAGGTGACTTTAAGCGTATTTATTTTTTAGATAAACACGCCAGTGACAGAGAACTCGATTGGTTTTATCGAAGACTATTGCATTCGTATTATTAGCAATAATAATAATAATAATGTATATATATATATATATATATATATATATATATATATATATATATATATATATACAGAAAACACTGGACGGCGGTTTCGTTCTTTTTGGGGATTCCTCAGCAGTGTGCATCCATCACCAAGAATCGAATAACGATAAGTTACTACACAACGCAAGCGTCATACACCTGGGCCAGCGGGCCTCAGTGACGAAGAGGCAACTCATCACACTCGGAATAGCACAGCTACTCCAAATTCCGGTGGTGAAACTCATCCAAGGATATATAACCCATTAGAACCGGCCTAAAGTGCAACCAAGCCGCATTAAACCTGGATCAAGTTTTATAAGTCATAGAAATTTGAATAATTTCGCATAATAATTCATCGAGTTTAGAACAAGAATCTTAAGCAGAATTCAGGAAGCATTTTTTTGCTACTCGTCACACTACGGAGAATCTAACCCAAAGAGCTACGATAACTCGGACGCCACAAGAGTCATAAAAAGCAAGAGGGTCTCGGTGGCGAAGCGGAACCTAACTAGACTCAATATAGCGCAGGTACTTCTAACGGTGCTGCCCCCAGTGGTTGAGGTATACTTGGATGATTAGCACTATAATGAGTCCTGTTAATTTCCTCTTCGACACCGAGGCCCATTGGTATGACGCTTCCATTGTATCGTAAATTATCTTTGTTCGATTCTCTGTAGTGGATGCGCAATGCTGAGGATATCTAAAAATGACGAAACGGCCGTCCAGTGCTTTCTACATTCTGTTGAGGATTTTGTTCTAGATTCCTCAATGAATTATTTGTGAAATTATTCAAATCTCTAAAAAGTTATATTATATATATAGATATATCTGTAACTACATAATTAGATATTAGCAATTATATATGCGTGTGATAACGTACATATACAGAGGAGCAAATAAATAATTATTTAATTGAAGGTGTAAACAAAACTGAGGTCAATGCAGTTAAACAGCTAAAATATATATATTAATAAATACATATAAAAACCAAAAAAACTTTTGTGTTCATCTCACCTTTTAACTAAATTTCTTGAGGTTTCTCTTATATATTCTTTCTGGCAATCATTACATCGTTTAGAATAAAGTTCTCCCTCAGTTATTAATTATGCTTTTATTGTTTTAGAAAAAGTTATAACAAATTTTATTTGAGGTTTAGATAAATTCTAATTGTAGTTGGCGGGCAGAACAATTGAAATATATTATTCTACCAGTGCTTATATTGCAATTTTTGCTGTTATCAATGCATTTTTTTTTTACCAGAGCTCATAAGGTTTAAGGCAGTGGAGAACTTGGAGAGGGTAATTAAGAGGAGATAACTGATAACTGACATCCATTAGACATGGCACGTGGAACTAGAACAGTCTACCCCAGTGAGCGAAATAAAGGGTTCAGTTCGACATTTCAATCACCTGAAGAAGTCCGAAGCGTACAACGGCCGAAACGTTGTTATAAATATGGAGACAAAGATGAAGACAATAGTCCGAATAAAAAAAATAGCGGACAATAGTTTTGTGTGTTTTATTTTATTATTATAATCATCAAAATAACTCGAATGGTCACTGGTCCCAATCAGTTATTTTTTTTTTCGAGTTTTAGGAAAAAAAAGAGGTTGCCCTAATATAAGTATCAGTTCCCAGAAGATTCGAACGAGGATATAATGCCTAAACTCAGAGATCAGTTCTTAACATAGATAAAACTAATTATATATTATGGAAATCAGGGTATGACAATTTCTATGATATAAGTGTTGATTTATTTGGTGTTGATGGCGTCTGTGTTGATTCATTATTCAAATGA
>CAHIKZ030002490.1:1275000-1295000 GCA_903632075.3 Acanthosepion pharaonis | reverse complement strand
AGTAGGTGATTGAATATTTTCTTATTTATTTTGTAACCATAGCTACTGTTGTTCAGTTCATGTGTAAGAGGGATTAAGGATAAACAAAACAGAAGGGGTGACAGAGAGTCTCCTTGAAAGATTCCTTTTCGTCGGATATTCAGACGGTTGGATATGGCAGTGCCCCCTTAATGACTAAGGTATAGTTTTGTGTTCCACATTTCCATGCTGTCACCAAAGGAAATTTAATACCACAGGGGAGACTTTGTACATTTCCAAAGTTTTAAAAATCCAAGAATGTGGAACACTATCAAAGGCTTTACGATAATCAATCCACGCTGCACTTAGGTTCCTGCGTCGTCTCCTGCAATTTTCCAGGATCATCTTATTTATCAGAAGTTGATCCTTGCAGCCATATGAACCTCTTCTGCATCCCTTCTGTTCCAGCGGGAAGTGCTGTTTGTTTCGAGAAAGGAATAAGTACGGTTCGTCAGTTACAGACGTGATCAACTTATACGTTGTGGAGAGACATGTTATCGGTCTATAATTTTTCGGGTCGTCTGTTTCAGTTGTTTTTGGTATGGGTATGTCATACCTTCAGTAATCCATTCCGGGATTTCATAGGGATTATTTACAAGCGTTGATAATGTTTTTGCAAGAATTTCATGGGTAGATGTGAGATGATACAGCCAGAAATTGGACAACTTGTCACTTCCTGGGGATTTCCACTTTTGGGATTTCGTTAGAGCTTGCCTAACATCATCTGTGGATATATTTCCCCATTCTTGCAGAGGTGTATCCAGCATTCGTTCTTCTTCACGCCGTATCCACTCTGCATTTGGGTTATACTCCTTTGGGCTGCTCCAGATATTTTCCCAGAATCTCTGTACATTATCAATCGATGGTGGCCTTTCTACATGTATAGGTGTTTTTCCAATTTCCCTGTAAAATTTCTTAAGATCTGTTCGGAATATTTTATTTTGGCGATAGAACCTACAACGTTTTTCGTATCGTCTTGTTCTCTACGCCTTCAGCTGAAGTTTCTGCTTCAGCCTTTTCATTGATTGATGGAATATCAATTAGGGGTTTAATGTTATATTTCCGCTTGATTTTTTGAATTTACGTGAGGAAATATTAGGGTTTCTCAATGAGCTCATCTAATATAGAAAGCTCACATCTGGTTTGTTGTATTTCTCGAATCAGTTTGGTTTTCCAAGCTGGTTCTCTGTTCTCTTAATTTTATTTATTGTCTTGACTCCAAGCTTCCACAAGTCGCTGCTAAAGCTGTGGCGTATATGACGTTGTTAACTTCTGTGATGTTTCCCGGTGGTTTATCTGTTAACAGTGTTTCCAGAGCAGCATTGTATATTTTCACGATGTGCCTGTTGGAGTTCGTCATATGGATTTTCGGGAGCTGGTCTCTGTCTGACAATTGTGTTAATGTTACTCTGCTGAGCACTTGGATGACGTCATTTTCGCTTCGGTGATTTCAGCTCCATGGTTTTCAAGAATTCTAACTTATTGTCACTGAAGATGACTTCAGGTGCAGTTTTTGGGGACTGTCCGTTGTGTTTAAGGTAGAGTCTTGGGTTTCATTTCCTGGGAGATTATTCCTTATTTCATTCTCTCCAGCATCCACCCCATAGTCTGTTGCATTCCTTATTTCTACATTCGTCTCAATAGAGTTTGAGTGATGGGTCATAGTATTTTGTCTTATATGTAATTTTATCTTATCTATTTCCGCCTGTGAGAGTCTGTTGTTTCGCACGATGTCCCTACGTACATTGGCAAGCATGTTTGGATTAAGGTTAGGTCTTACTTATTATTATTATTATTATTATTATTTTTATTATTATTATTATTTCCTTTGTTTTCTGGTGTATACTCATTTCCTTTCCGGGTCCCAACCAGAGACTTAAGGTCAGAAATGACATTTTCCACTTAGTATTTATTTAAAAAAAAAAACAAAGTAAAAACCTAAGCTAACCTTATTATTATTATTATTATTATTATTTGTTCATATTATGTTTCCTGCTTTGTATCCTGTAGTGCCGGGTGCAGAATATGGTTCTTAGGCCCTATAAGAGAATTATTATTTAATTGATAGCACTTTTCTTAGTATATGCGATGTTCCTAGTAAGGTGATCTTTTAGGCAACTTCTTCTTCTTCTTCTTCTTCTTCTTCTTCTTCTTCTTCTTCTTCTTCTTCTTCTCATTATTATTATTATTACTATTATTATTATTATTAATATTATTATTTGTGTATGTTATGTCTCCTGCTTTGTATCCTGTTGAGACAGGTCCAAACAATGGCCCTTAGGCCCTATAGGAGAATTGTCATTTAATTGATAGCACTCTTCTTCGTATATAGGATGTTCTTAGTAGGGCGACATTATTATTATTATTAGTAGTAGCAGTAGTATTAGTAGTAGTAGAAGTAGTAGTAGCGTAAGTTATGTTTCCTTCTTTGATTCCTGTAGAGCCGGGTCCAAACTATGGTCCTTAGGCCCTGTAAGAGAATTGTCATTTAATTGATAGCTCTTTTCTTAATATATGTTATGTGCCTAGTAGGGCGATCTTCTGAGAAACTTGTATGTTGATGTTACCTGGGACTCTGTTCGTAACATTGTCTATTCCTTTTCTCACGTGACCCAGTGATCCGATTACTATTGATACAGTCTCAGTCTTCATTCCCCACATCCCGTTAATCTCGATCTCCAGGTTCTTGTATTTGGTACAATTTCTCGATAATTTTTATGGAGGTGTTTCTCTTAGATCGTACTGCTATGTCAATAAGCTTACACTTCCTGAATTTCTCATCTTTTATGATAATATCAGGTCTGTTGGTTTTTATTTTCCTGTGAGTTTGAATTGACATGTCCCAGAGGATAGTTACATCGTTATTTTGGGTAACTGTGTCTGGTTGGTGCTCATCCCATCTCTCAGTGGTTTCGATTTTGTGCTTCTTGCATATCTCCCAGTGCACATATGCTGCTACCTTTTTTATGTCTGTGGGTATATTCATTTTTTGTTAGTTCCGGACATCCTGAGATAATGTGGTCAAGAATTTCATCAAATTTTCCGCGGATAATTAATTGCGGGTGAGTTTAATCTTTGATTATGTGACACTGATAGGGTCTGTTTGCGAGGCTTTGATCTTGAGCTGCAATAATTAGGCCATCTGTCTCAACTTTCAGTCCGATGCTCCTCAGCCACTGATGCGTTTTCTGTTGGTCCACATCTGCTTCTTTCGTTATTTTTATGTTATTTGCCATGCAATGCGTTGTCCTCCCAATTTTTTTAAAATTGCATTTGGCCACATTGTTATGCTTTCTGTTTTACTCATTTGGCATAAATGGTATTCGCTTCATTTTTCGTTGGTAGGTCATTAAGCCGTTTCTTGAAGAGTGCAGGTTCTTTGTTGATGGAGTGGATTTGATGTTTTACTATGTGTAATAGAGCGTAGTTGGTTTTTGTGAGGTATACTTCCAATCCGATTATTGTAGTTTTTTATTATTATTATTATTATTATTATTATTATTATTATTTCCTTTGATTTCTGGCGTTTACACATTTCTTTCCGGGTCCCGCCCAGAGACCTAAGGTTAGAAATGGTATCATGACACTTTCCACTGACAAAAAAAAATATATATATATTACATAGATAAAGCCCTTCGTAAAGTGTGGGCTGTACTTGTCAGCACAATTTTTTGTATCTCCTTGAGGCATGGACTTCCAAGAATCCCTTCAATTAGTCTACTGCAATCTTTTCCAACCAGTCCTAGGGCTCCAACTACAACAGGGATTGTTGATGTTCCCATATGACACATTTTCGAGATTTCTATTTCAAGATCCTTGTATTTTGACAGCTTTTTGAATATCTTCAAAGATACATTGCAGTCAGCAGGGACTGTCATATCAACAAGAAGGCACCGTTTTTGTTTGTGGTCTTTAATAACAATATCTGGGCGGTTGGCCTTGATTGTTCTGTCAGTGTGTATTGTGTAGTCCCATAGAATTGTAACAGATCCTATCTCCGTGACCGGGTCTGTGTGGTGTTCATACCAATTTATTTCAGTTTCCTTCCCGTAGAAGTTGCAGATTTTCCAGTGCAGATATTGGCCCACTCTCGGGTCGGGTTTTATATTCAGTGGGAGCCAATATCGTGCAGCCTGATACAAGATGATCAATAGTTTCTGGATATTTATCACAGAATCTGCATTTTGGGCTAAAACATTATTATTATTATTATTATTATTATTATTATTACACCCTTGTGCACATTAATTGAAACGACCGCTTTAGTTTCCTTTCTTTCACCAATGGTCAGTTTTAGACCCACTGGAATGACAAGGTGTAATCGATTTCTATTTTTTCGTCAGATTAGGTCATTTGCAGCGGTGTGCAGTAATATGAATCTATTTTGGGGTATATGATTAAATTTGACCTTGGACAATTATTGCGTCACCAGAGATAAGACCAGATTTTAATCACGCTCTGACAATATTGCCTCTACTGTCGATTAGTTATCCTACAGCCATTGTCTGAGATGGGCGTTACTCCAAGGAAGCCTACAAAAATTGTAACGTTTCACGAACACTGGTAAGATTTACCAGGGACAAAAGTACTATAGACTACCCGGAAAGTCTCCTGATTTAAATCCAGTCGAGAGTCGGTGGACAATCTGCAAGGAACGTCTTCGTGGAGTGGACAAACGAAGTACTAATATGTCTCATTGGAAAAATACGAAAAAATTTAAATAATAACGGAATTATCCTTTTTGTTTCAATTAATTTGCAGGAAGATAGATTATTATTATTATTTTCTTTGATTTCTGGCGTTTACACATTTCTTTCCGGGTCCCGCGCAGGAACCTAAGGTTAGAAATGGCGTCATGACACTTTCCACTGACAAATAATAAAAAAATAGAGGTAAAAAATTACATAGATAAAGCCTTTCGTAAAGCGTGGGCTGTACTTGTCAGAACAATTTTTTGTATCTCTTTGAGGCATGAACTTCCAGAAATCCCTTCAATTAGTCAGCGGGAATCTTTTCCAACCAATCCTAGGGCTCCAACTACAACAGGGATTGTTGATGTTCCCATATGCCACATTTTTGAGATTTCTATTTCAAGGTCCTTTTATTTTGACATTATTATTATTATTCTTATTAAGGTTACCAAAATGGATTTTGTTGTTTTTCTTTATCTGATATCAGGCTAAATGATAATATTACTTGCCCTTCTTTAGGCTTTGGCCATAATCTCGAGCATATAGTCGGATTACCACAACATATATGCCAAGAATATTCAGTGCATAAATGAATGATGGATTCATAAATGTGCAAGATGGTTAATGTGGATAATCATTGTCTGACACGACCCCTTGAACCAACCTTCTTACAGAGGCCGTAACAATTGATTTTACAATACGTTTGTAATGTCTTATAGTTGCCTTGAGTTAAAATGTTAATTTCTTGTATTATTTTGATCTGTTCTGCTTATTTTTATTATTGTTGTTATTGGAAATTCCCGTTTATTCGGCAACTTCAGCAAGCTTCGACTTGAAATTTGAATAAAATATATACACAGAAATGCTGCTCATTTTCCATAGGTTATTATTGAAATTTACGCCACATTTCAGCCCACTTGTAGAAGGATGTCAGTTGGCGAAAGACCCTCCGGTGTGTTGCGAAATGATTCCTTTTCACCTGACACCAGGATCGCAAAAGATCGTATTGTGTGACTCTCTCCCCACGATCTTCTTCCACAACGTAACCGTTGACTCCAGGAAGACGAACACATTTATCTTTCCACCAGTATCTCTCCAGATTTCTACAATTTGCTTTCGCCCGCGGCTTTAAACACGCTGCTCGCTTGGCCCTGTTCTCAATCATTGTTCCTTTACGCACTCCCTCTCTCCTCTCCATCCACACCCCACAACGACCCAAGTGACATTGACGGAGCCAAGGGGTTGGCAGTGGTTCAGAAATCGCCGCTTGCGTGATCACTGCGCGCAGCTTCATTCCACAAATCACAGGTTGGCAACAACTTGCGATCGAAAACAGAATTTCGGAGATCAAAAATTTGTGATCACGAGATGCTGAAACACACAGGGAATTACGCAAAGTCAGGGTCGTTTAATTAAGGCGTGAACTTAATAATTAATAGCATGGCATTCATAATTGATGCCGCGACGTTTGATAACATTTCGCGCTAGAGGCCATGATTTTGAGTGATAGCTTTTCAGAGGATGAAGCCTCGGAATTTTTCATTCTTAACACTTCCGCTGCTAACTACGTTGATCTTCGTTTTTCTTATCTTGCTCCAGCTGGCTAAGTACGGAAACCTACGTTTTTTTTGCATACCGCTGGTATGAGTGTCCCGTTGCGCCATCTATCGTCAAATCACAAAGGACAATGCTTCAAAAGATATCATGTGTAGACCCATTACTGGTCTGGTAAGTCATTCCCATGTATATCCATGAAAATGGAATGCTGTAAAACACACTGGTGCCAGTTTTCTGTGTAATAAAATATGTACGTTGAAATTTGGCATTTTCTTTAAAAATGGCTTGACCGATGGGGGCAGCACTTTGGCAAATGAGTAACAGTGAAAGTGTTAACAAAGCTACATTGTTGTATTTTTAAAATATGTAATAACATCAGAGTGTAGAGTTGTATATAAATAGTCCTGGGTATGACGATAAACTCCATCCGGCAGCAAGGCCTCTGTTCAGAAGATTGGAGGTTTTGAGGAGCCTGGAAACATCACTTAATTGCTGTGGTTCCCAGGTCCGCCCTAACACTGGGTGGGGGGGTAGCACTTTCTATGGTTTCAGCTATAGGCAAAGAAAAAACAGACAAACAAAGACAAAACACTATATTAAGTATAATATACATTTTTACAGGAGAAATATCAAGGATACATTTTTCGATGTCACTAAACATAATCAAGCAACTAAACAACCAGAATGAAAGAACTTTCATGACATTAATCCATTTAATATCCTACAATTTTAAAGAGGAAGCTTGTACGTAACATCCGGAAGAGGGAGAAGAAATTTTGGGACGCCTAATGAGAAAAGAGGGCGTGGAGAATTTAATACTCACAGGTTGAATAGAGGGAGAGAGAGACAATGGAAGGCAACGCATGACATTCTGGCGGGCTTAAGCAAGTGAAGGACAGAACATGGTCTGGGGGCGGTGGCAGAAGGAGGAAATTTATTGAGCGCTAGAAGGGATAGACGTAGTGGAGAGCCCTGATCGCCTACGTCCTGAAACGACACGGTGCATAAAAAGAAAGAATTCCAAAAATATAACTTGAATAATACTACAAAATAAAAAACATCTCACCGCCTCTAATAATTGTCCACACAAACATGTATATGCCCAAAAGCTGAGTATCCACTACCATGTATACAACTGTGAAAGTAGAATAACATCAAGATTTTATTACTACAGAGCGCCCAAGATAATTAAATGTCGGCATTAAATTACCCATAAGGAATCTGATATACCGTTAAGCAAACAAGATTATATAAATGCAAATGCTTTCTCACAAACATCGGAACAAAAGTATTTTTGACTCTTCTTTCGCATTGTCTGTCTGTCTGTCTCTCTATCACGTTTCTATCTCTCTATATATATACCTGTGTGTGTGCTCGAATTAAGCTAAAGGGATCGTTTCACACACACACACACACACACACACACACACACATATATATATATATATATATATATATATATATATATATATATATATATATATTTTTTTAATAACCATAAACAAACAATACGTCAAAAACAACCCTTATTCCCCCCATAGCTAAACACTACAATCAATCAGGACACATTAGAAAACTGCAAATGTTTATTAATAGATTCCGATTTTACTTCCACATTCACACGCAGAAAAAAAGAAACATATTGGATTTTAAAATTAAATACACATAAATTAGGGTTGAATAGGGACTTAGGTGTTTTAAATCTTTATAAATATTTCAATAGCTAAGCAATTTCTTTAGATATAGTAAAAAATATTTTTTTAAATATTTATGACAGTTAGATTTAAGTTAGGAATATCTGAACAGTGACGTTCCATATCACGTGACGTACGCGTCTCTCGAAGGACGCTACTTGCCAACAAACAGTAATTTTAATTTATTTGTAACAAACAGTTATTTCTGATGAAAAATTGAGGACAATTTGAAATATCAAATATATATATAAATAAATAAATACTTTCATAAAATAAAACATTATAATTTTTAGTTTGAAACTTTTCTATATATATATATATATATATATATATATATATATATATAGAGAGAGAGAGAGAGAGAGAGAGAGAGAGAGAGAGTCGGTGAAAATACAGGCCAAATATAGATCAGAATCCGAAAGAATGATAAGATAATGGAAAAACAAGAAATGTTTCACTTTTATCAAAGCTTCATCAGAGAATGTGATGAGGAGAAAAAGAAGAAAGAAAGTCTGGTATTTTTACTTTTGTGTTGTTTGATTTTTAATGATTAAGCAGGCTTCACGCGTCTTCGGCTTGTTCGAAAACGTTAGTAGAATTAACGAAACTTCGAAAGGCCGCTTCGTCTCTCCTTAAGCGCCATAAATTATACTAAAGTTTGTTTAGCAAGTCGAATTTGCATAAAATATGATTAACCAATGAAACTCCAGTTGTTCTGATGAAGCTTTAATAATAATGTCATATGGTAGATTTTTCCAATTTGTTCTGTTTGTTATATATAAATATTAAGGTAATGACTTTTTGTAACCCTATATTCTTGTGTTTATAAGTCGATGAACCTTTGTTCAAAAGTAATGAAAACGGCATTTTGTTTTAGTTCTTGAAAAAGGTCGACCCCAAACCAAAAATTTGATTTTATCATATACGCAATAAAGGTGAAAAAAAAAAATATTTAAGAAGCTTTATGTTTCAATCTGCTAATGATGTAAATATTTATTGCAAAGTTGAATAATTGCGGCACATGGCCAAAAATGTGGGGTGCGATTGAGGGGGGTGTTAGACATTTTCATGACGGTCGTCCTCGAGTATAGAATCCAGAGGTTGGCAGTGAATATTTCGGAGACAGTAGGAAAGCGTACTTTAGGTTCGCAGTGGATATCGCAGCAGAGTGTAGTTCATCTTTCTCCTGGTCGCCTTTGGTCCTTCCGGTAGAGGAAACAAGATGGCCGCCTTTATACACGACGAATACAGTGTTGTGCGGCTTCTGATTTGTCAACCTTCTATTGGTCGACTATAAAGGGAAATAAGTCATTCTGACTCGCTCACTAGTTATACGTGTTATATACCCAAAAAACCATAACAGGGGGGGCAAGATTTAACTATCCTAAATCTAGCTAACCCATTTCACGGCCCATTCATTCAATAAAAATGACACATATGCCAAAAGAAGACATTCTTCACCTTTGACTCCTACATATACCACAAGATCGCATACACAAAGGGAATCTACAAAATAAATGTTAGTAATATATATATATATATATATATATATATATATATATATATATTATATGAATCATTCATAGAAAAAACAGATATAGAAGTTAATGATTTAAATGGCGAGAATACATCTTCGCAAAAATTTTAATAAAGTACACCAACCCCGAACCTGTATATGAATGATATGACGCCTGTTTATAAATTCCAGTTGCATATGCTTGTAAAAACTAAAAGAGACCTTATGCTGGTATGTCACTAAACATAATCAAGCAACTAAACAACCAGAATGAAAGAACTTTCATGACATTAATCCATTTAATATCCTACAATTTTAAAGAGGAAGCTTGTACGTAACATCCGGAAGAGGCAGAAGAAATTTCTGGGACGCATAATGAAAAAGGAGGGCGTGGAGAATCTAATACTCACAGGTTGAATAGAGGGAGAGAGAGAAAACACATTTCAGCTCACTTGTAGAAGGATGTCAGTTGGCGAAAGACTCTCCGGTGTGTTGCGAAATGATTCCTTTTCACCTGACATCAGGATAGCAAAAGATCGTATTGTGTGACTGTAAGAAGGCGGGGGTTCATAGGAAACCGCCTCGTTAGGATGAAAAAGGACTTTAAAAAGGGACACAAAGAATTATTAAGTTCTATATCTGTTTTTTCTATGAATGTTTCATGTAATGAAAATTGAACTGCACCTCATACTTGATATATATATATATATATATATATATATATATATATATATATATATGTGTGTGTGTGTGTGTGTGTGTGTGTGTGTGTGTGTGTGTGTATCTGAAGATGATATTAAATGAGGGGAGGGATATGAATCCCAATAACAAACAAAATATAACAAATGTAAAAGAGAAAATAACATGTTTGTAGGACCCGTACATCCCACAAAAATAAGAGTTGCCGCTGTATTCTGTCATCAGACAGAATCAAGAAGTTAACTCTCTAAAGGAATGGGAAGGATAAAATAGATGTGGGCGTGGAGAAATCAAAGACTGAATCATTCGAGATTAAAGGGACCAAAAACTGTTGACCATGTTTTCTGTAGTCTCTGAATATGGAATCCAATGAAGTCCGTAATGTCTTCAATATCAGAGGTTGGCAGTGAAGATTCAGAGAAAGTAGCGGCTGTTAAGTAATTCTTTAAGTCTTCGATATCAGATTGCCAAGAAGATATTTTTGAGAGAAAAAACAAAATGGCTGCCTTTATACACGTCACATTGAATATTTTGAGCTTTCTGATTGGTTAGCCCTTCTATTGGTGAACTATAAAAAGAGTCAGCTCATTTTGACTGGCTCACTGGTACATAGTACCCAAAAAACTGTAACAAAAGCACACGGGGGATGTTGGGAATCTCAACTTGGATTTATAACCAAAAGAAAAAGCCTGGAACAGGCTGGGAACGACGCTCATTCACATTAACTTGTTACACAAAAACGAGTCTAACTGTAAGAAGGGGAAACCGCCCCGTTATAATGAAAAAGACTTTCAAAAGGGACACAAAGATAGCCCCTTTCACACGAACCAAGCTTGCTACTTTCACCCAAATTTTGTTGGAATCTGTCGACACTAAACGCTTTCTATCAGTTCTGATTTTCGCTTTCAGCTGGTGCTGAAAGAATCAGATCAGAGCCTGATGACAATAACGTTCATGTCGGAAGATTCCCTCCTTTCGCGTCATCCAGATCACCACCACGGTCAGAACCGTCCGTCCGTCCAACCAAAGGGCTCATGAAGAGAGACCATCTTCCAGGTACCTAACCGCAAGCCTAAAGACTTGTTACGGTTAATCTTGGCCCCTGTGACCTTTTTGTACCGTTCAAGCGCCTTGTATACCACCTCAATGTCGCTGCGGCACGGCACGTAAATGGATACGTCATCGGCGTACACGAAAATCCTGGCTCGAGCGCCACTTGGGAGAACGATTCCATGTAGTGCTGGAAGGCACGCCACAACCATCAGCCGGCGAAGGAGAGGCCCAACGCCAAAGCGTAAAAGTAGGGGAGACAGTAGGTGTATATATATATATATATATATATATATATATATATATATATATATATATATATATATATATACAAAATATATGAGGTGAGTATACGCAATCTAATGGACATGGGTGGCTTACCGCCACATGTCGTTGGAGCAACCGATTTTAAGCAACGTCGAGACTGGTGACCACTTGGAAATATCAGGTACTGTAATCTTGGATGTGCGGGTGGTGTAATGGATAAGGGATCGCAATTTTTAATCGGGCAACCGAATTTCAATTCCTGTTGGGCTCCGTTATGTTCATTTATGTGCAAATAACCTTGAGAAAATTATGAACCCCACACCTTTTCTCTCCGTAGCTATGAGATAATTACCAAAACTTGTATCACTAAACGATCATTCTCTCTCCCCTTCTCTCTCCCCCCCTCTCTCTCTCTGTCGAACCGAACCAGACAGCGCAAAAGTGCGCAACCGCTTTTTGTTCACCTGTATTTCAGCACTGGGAAAACAATAGAGGAGGTTAATCCACTTGCAGAAGTCGGGTTTTAATCCGGCGACCTACAAGACAGCAGCCATATATCGATGGTCGATCCTATCAAATGCCTTCTACTGATCCAAATTTATCAGCGCGGCTTGCTCGTCGTCTTTTGCATCCTCTAGGATCGTGCGGATCTGATGCAAGTTGCTCTGAATTGCTCGGCCCTTCACGGCATATGTCTGTTCGGGTCCCAACAGAAGCTCGGTAACTAACTGCAAAAGCTCCGTCAGTATTGACCAAAATCTTTCGACTGGAGATGGACCCCTGCCGGAACCAGTTGCTGAACACGATAGCCAAAATCGGCACAAAAATGTGTGACAGCCTCAAGTACAATTCATTGGGTAAACCATTAAGTTCCGGAGATTTTTCCACTGCCGACCCTCTTTAAAGCCAAATAGACATTTCCCTCCGAGATCTCATCCTCGCAGCTCGCCGTTTCAGTCGCCGAAAGCCGAGAAAAGTCAGCCAAATAGTTGCGAAACTCATCGCCACTGAGACCAGGCTCCTTGGCAAAACTGCACTCAAAATACCACCGAAACGCCTCGCACGTGTCGTCAGTCGACCGCAGAGTACGCCGCTTCGGGGTTTTAATCTCACAAATACAACGATCGGAACCTCGATTGCTTGCGCTGTTATGCACTCATGTTCACGGCTTTGTTAGACATCTTGTTTAACCTATGCCTAACTACCTGACCCTGGTAGCGCTCGCTAGCCGCGCGCTCCACGGCCTGCCTAGCTAAACCTATTTTTAAGATGTCTCCCTCCAGCAGTCTCCGCCTGAGACAGACTATCTTTAAGTGTCTTCACGTTTTAGTCTTATCTAGTGCGAGCCGCTGGCTATATTCGGTGGTAAATGAACTAATTCTGTCTTTAAGACTCTCCCACCGCCTATTGCCAAATAATCGCCCCACTAGTTCCCACGGTACTAGTCTAATTAGCTTTTGCTGGAAGTCCTGCCTGTTCAGTGAAGAGAGATTCTAGGCCTAGCATCTAACGCTATCCGGTCAGGGACGAGTCTATGGTCCGAATAGCCTAACTATTATGTTGGTGCAAAAATAATGACGTAATAATGTTTAACGTATTTTTTAACGTCAAAAACGACATTATTACGTCATTATTATTGCACCAACATAATATTAGAACGTTGGACTATCTAGCAATTCTATATCGGCCCTTCTCTCTAACGTTCTATTCAGGTAGCTGGTTACCTGGGTAGACGACCACTTAGAAGTCCACATTTTACTCCCAGATCGACCGGTATCTATCGACGAGATCACACTCGCCGATCAGATCAACCAGGCTGCGATCACCCAAATGACCTCTCGATAGCTCCCCACCCTCTGGCTATCTCCAGTCCCCCACTAAGACTAAACGCGAAGAATAAACCATAGATACAAAATACAATGGCAAACAAAAATAACACTTCAGACAATATCCAACGAAACTTTTAACAAACTGACGTGAAAATACTCCAATTTGCTATTGATGTAATTGGATAGTACTTATGTATTTTTTAACGCATTTAACATTTTATAGATATAGCATAACATACAACTTTACAAATAAGCAAAACAACTCCCAGGAGGTTCTATAAAGTTCTAGAAGGCTCCAAGAAGTTCTAAAAGGCGCCAGAAATTCATGCTATTCTTATATCCGATTTTAGAAATTTCTTGTTGGGGATGACATTTAAATAAATAAACTGAATTATACACTTCCTTATTATTTTGAACAAAAAGTTCATTGAATTATGATACATAAAATCAAATATTTTACCCAAAAAAGTCAAAGAGTGATAACCCTATTATATATATATATATATATATATATATATATATATATATATATATATATATATATATATAAATAAGGAGGTCAGTTGAATCCGCAATTTCAACTGACCTCCTATTTTTAAAGTTAAAATCTCTACATGTTATTTTTTTACTTTTATTTTATTGTTTCACACGAGTATTGAGCATTTTTAACACTATTTTTCCTATATTATTATTATTATTATTATTATTATTATTATTATTATTATTATTATTATTATTATTTTCTTTGATTTCTGGCGTTTACACATTTCTTTCGGGGTCCCGCCCAGAGACCTAAGGTTAGAGATGGCATCATGACACTTTCCACTGACAAAAAAAAAAGAAAAAAAGAAATTACATAGATAAAGCCCTTCGTAAAGTGTAGGCAGTACTTGTTAGAACAATTTTTTATATCTCTTTGAGGCATGAACTTCCAGGAATCCCTTCAATTAGTCTACTGCAATCTTTTCCAACCAATCCTAGGGCTCCAACTACAACAGGGATTGCTGATGTTCCCATATGCCACATTTTCGAGATTTCTATTTCAAGGTCCTTGTATTTTGACAGCTTTTTGAATATCTTCAAAGATACATTGCAGTCAGCACGGACTGCCATATCAATAAGGAGGCACCGTTTTTGTTTGTTGTCTTTAATAACAATATCTGGGCGGTTGGCCTTGATTGTTCTGTCAGTGTGTATTGTGTAGTCCCATAGAATTGTAACAGGTCCTATCTCCGTAACCGGATCTGGGTGTTGTTATTATTATTATTATTATTATTATTATTATTATTATTAATTAATTAATTAATTAGTTAATTAATATACATTTTTCCTCATCGTTTGGTACAACACCGCTCCTTATGTCTCAAAACTAACAGTTGTATAAGTGGTGTAGAAAAAATGTATATTTATTCTTAACGGTATAAATTTTAGCTCTGTTATTTTACATCAAACACTTTTATTACCCCGACTAATCATTGGTCAATATTTTATACTTATCTTTACACATACACAGAGACGGATCTCTGATTGGTTTGATTTGAACAGCTTTTATTTAAAGCCGAAACCTAGGAGTTCGCTTACAGTAGCCGTTGTTCCCAAGGCAATTCCAAAGGTCATACCATTATGATGTGATTCGAACCATTAAATAAATTCACCAGGCTCTTATCGTAAGACTAGGCTCGGTCACTCTTTGATTTTTTCGTCTGGTTCTTGTCATTGACCGATGTGACTTTACACAGTATTGCGTAAGTTATGCATTTCTATAAATATCTTGTAGTTTATCGCTTTGGAAATCGCCCTTCAAAACAAATTCACCTTTCTTGATTTGAGCAAATTATTCATCAAACGTCATGCTTCCAATCGAATCTTCTCCCTAGCCTTCAACAATCATCATCTTCGCTTCTAATACTGTCTTGCTTTGGTACTGGCTGCAATGTCGAACACATGTCTATCAGTAATTTTTATTCTCAACAGACTGAGCAATTAGCTCTTCATTTAGAACACAAAATCAATATTGTGATTTTTTTCTTTGTTTAATGATGTTATTAAGCTTATCAGAGGATAAGAAAAGAATTTAAATAAAATAGACAACAGTTGCCTATATTATTTAATGAAACATGCATCAATATATATATATATATATATATATATAGTTTATGCAAATTTAGGTAATCCGTATGGGTAGACCTGAGGAGGATGATATCCAGAGAGCTCAATGTAAAATTCAGAGCAGATATGTTTGAATAAAAGACAGACCACGTTAAGATTCCATGTAATAAGCTATTTCACCATAACCCCTTTAACAGGGTTCTGGAACATCAGACTTTATTTCCAAAAGCTGAAATGAAAAATTCACACGTTTTTACGGACCTCATCAAGTATACATAAAGTTGAGGAAGTGAGGTGGGAGAGAGGATATGAGTGTGTCATATGTATCATTTTAGTTTCCTATTTTAACCCCAGTGTGTCGGCTGGATGTTGCTCAAATCTAACGCGTCTCGTCTCTAGATAAAGGTGGTTAAGAGGTTAGCGATAAGGACTACATTAAGGAAGACGTTCCAACAACCCCAATAAATTACACGACAGGTTTTATTCAAATTCTTAGACGCTATATATATATATATATATATATATTCAGACAAGTTTGGTTAAATAATTTAGGCGTATTATCTCTATTTATTTTAGTTTTAATCCTTTCGAATCCACCAATGAATTTCTTGATGGCTGAAAATTGATTCATAAAATTTTTTTAAAAGTTGTCTTTAAAATAAATTTTGGTTTCCGAAGTATTTTCAGTCTCATCTGAGACCATCTTCAGGGGGTTTAATTGTCTGTGGGTGTGTATACATAGTTCTGGAAATTTAAAATATTTTTTCCTGTTCATTTTTCTGCGTTTTGCAGCGTTCCAGGATCAAATTCGAATTCAAGAGTTTTTTTTTTTCTCCTTTGCAAGGGAGGTAACTTTTGTATTTATTAATTTATTTGTTAAATATGTGTGTGTGTGCGTGTTTGTCTCTCTCTCTCTGTGTGTGTGTGTGTGTGTGTGTGTGTGTGGGTGTATAAAACTTTGTTGATACAAGCTATTAAGAACTCTGTTGCTATACTCATAGTTGACTTTATTTACGGGAGAAAATAGAGAAAGTAGAAAAAAGGAATAAGAAGGAGAAAGAGGAATATAGGTAAAGGGAGGACGATAGATAATATAGAGAAGAAGAAGAAGAAAAAGAAGAAGGGAGAAGAAAGGGAAACAGGTTTATGGGTAAACGGAAAAACACGAAGAAGAAGAAAAAGAAGAAAAAGAAAATAAAGGAATATGGTGGAAAGCGAAGAAAGTGGGGAATGTAGAAAAAAAAAAGGAAGAAAGTGGAATATGAGGAAAGGAAGGAAATGGAGAATATTGACAAGAAGAAGAAGAAGAAGAAGAAGAAGAAGAAAAAATGGTGGAAAAAAATTGAGGAAAGGGAAGGAAATGTGGAAAGAAGAAGAAGGAATATGAAGAAGAAAGAAGAAGAAAAAAAGGAAGAAAGAAATATGAAATATTGGAAAGAAGAAGAAAAAGAAGAAGAAAAAGGAAAAAAAAGAAGAAAATAAAGAATATTGAAAAAGGAAAAAGGAAGGAAATGGGGAATATTGAAAGAAGAAGAAGAAGAAGAAGAAAAAGAAAAAATAAAGGAAGGAATATGGAAAAGGAAAGAAAGAAGAAAGAAGGGGAAAATAAAGGAATATGGTGGAAAAAAAAGGAAGAAAAAAAAGGAAAATATGAGGAAAGGAAAGAAGAAAAGGGGAATATTGAATAAGAAGAAGAAGAAAAAAGGAAGAAGAAGAAAAAATGAAGAAAAAAAGAAAAGAAAAGAAGAAGAAGAAGAAGAAGAAAATAAAGGAATATGGAAAGCGAAGAAAGTGGGGAATGTAGAAAAAAGGAAGAAAGTGGAATATGAGGAAAGGGAAGGAAATGGGGAATATTGACAAGAAGAAGAAGAAGAAGAAGAAGAAAAAATAAAGGAATATGGTGGAAAGGAAGAAAGTGGGGAAAAAAAAAAAAAAGAAAGGAATATGAGGAAAGGGAAAGGAAAATGGAGAATATTGACAAGAAGAAGAAGAAGAAGAAGAAGAAGAAGAAGAAAAATAAAGGAAATGGTGGAAAGAATATGGGGAATGGAAAAAAGGAAGAAAGAAGAAAGTGGGAAAAGAAGAAAAAAGAAGAAGAAAAGAAGGAATATGAAGAAAAGGAAGGAAATGGGGAATATTGACAAGAAGAAGAAGAAGAAGAAGAAGAAGAAAAAGAAAAAATAAAGGAATATGGTGGAAAGCGAAGAAAGTGGGGAATGTAGAAAAAAAGGAAGAAAGTGGAATATGAGGAAAGGAAGGAAATGGGAATATTGAAGAAGAAGAAGAAGAAGAAGAAGAAAAAAAAAGAAAAGGAAAAATAAAGGAATATGGTGGGGAAGAAAGTGGGAATGTAGAAAAAGGAAAAAAAAGAAAGTGGAAATTGAGAAGAAGGAAAAGGGAAAAAATAAAGGAATTGAAAGCGAAGAAAGAAAAAAAGAAGAAGAAGAAAAGAAGGAAATATTGAATGGAATATGAGGAAAAAATAAAGGAAGGAAATGGAAAAAAAAGAATATTGACAAGAAGAAGAAGAAGAAGAAGAAGAAGAAGAAAAGAAGAAAAAAATAAAGGAATATGGTGGAAAGCGAAGAAAGAAAAAAAAGGAATGTGGAAAAAAAGGAAAGGAAATGGAGAATATTGAATAAGAAGAAGGAAAAGAAGAAGAAGAAGAAAATAAAGAAAAAAAGGAGAAGAAAAAAGGAAGAAGAAAAGGGAAGAAATGGAGAATATTGAAAGAAGAAGAAGAAGAAGAAGAAGAAGAAGAAGAAAGAAAAAAAAAAAAGGAATATGGTGGAAAGGAAGAAAGTGGGGAATGTAAAAAAAGGAAGAAAGTGGAATATGAGGAAAGGGAAGGAAATGGGAATATTGACAAGAAGAAGAAGAAGAAGAAGAAGAAAAATAAAGGAATATGGGAAAAAAGAAAAAAGGAAGAAAGTGGAATATGAGGAAAGGGAAGGAAATGGAGAATATTGACAAGAAGAAGAAGAAAAGAAGAAGAAGAAGAAGAAAATAAGAAGAAAATAAAGGAATATGGTGGAAAGGAAGAAAGTGGGAATGTAGAAAAAAGGAAGAAAAAAGGAAAGGAAGAAATGGAGAATATTGAAAGAAGAAGAAGAAGAAGAAGAAGAAGAAGAAGAAGAAGAAGAAGAAGGAAATGGAAAGGAAGAAAGTATGTGAAAAGGAAGAAAGAATATGGAAAAGGGGAAGGAAATGAGAATATTGAGAAGAAGAAGAAGAAGAAGAAGAAGAAGAAGAAGAAGAAGAAAAAAAAAAAAGGAATATGGTGGAAAGGAAGAAAGTGGGGAATGTAGAAAAAAGGAAGAAAGTGGAATATGAGGAAAGGGAAGGAAATGGAATATTGACAAGAAGAAGAAGAAGAAGAAGAAGAAGAAGAAGAAGAAGAAAATAAAGAAAAAAAAAGGAATATGGTGGAAAGAAAAGAAGAAAAAGGGAAGGAAATGGGAATGACAAGAAAAAGAAGAAGAAAGTGGAATATGAGGAAAGGAAAGGAAATGAAAAGAAATATTGGGAAGAAGAAAAAAGGAAGAAGGAATATTGAAAGAAGAAGAAGAAGAAGAAGAAGAAGAAGAAAAGAAAAAATAAGGAATATGGTGGAAAGGAAGAAAGTGGGGAATGTAGAAAAAAGGAAGGAAGAAAAGTGAAATATGAGGAAAGGGAAGAAATGGGGAATATTGAAAAAAGAAGAAGAAGAAGAAGAAGAAGAAGAAGAAGAAGAATAAAAGAAGAATAAAGGAATATGGTGGAAAGCGAAGAAAGTGGGGAATGTAGAAAAAAAGGAAGAAAGTGGAATATGAGGAAAGGGAAGGAAATGGGGAATATTGACAAGAAGAAGAAGAAGAAGAAGAAGAAAAAAAATAAAGGAATATGGTGGAAAGCGAAGAAAGTGGGGAATGTAGAAAAAAAGGAAGAAAGTGGAATATGAGGAAAAGGGAAGGAAATGGGGAATATTGACAAGAAGAAGAAGAAGAAGAAGAAGAAGAAGAAGAAAAATAAAGGAATATGGTGGAAAGCGAAGAAAGTGGGGGAATGTAGAAAAAAGGAAGAAAGGAATATGAGGAAAGGGAAGGAAATGGAGAATATTGACAAGAAGAAGAAGAAGAAGAAGAAGAAGAAGAAAAGAAGAAGAAGAAGAAGAAAAAAAATAAAAGGAATATGGTGGAAAGGAAGAAAGTGGGGAATGTAGAAAAAAGAAAGAAAGTGGAATATGAGGAAAGGGAAGGAAATGGAGAATATTGACAAGAAGAAGAAGAAGAAGAAGAAGAAGAAGAAGAAAAAAAAATAAAGGAATATGGTGGAAAGCGAAGAAAAAAAAAGGGAATGTAGAAAAAAAGGAAGAAAAAAATAAAGGAAAGGAAGGAAATGGAGAAAGAAGACAAAGAAGAAGAAGAAGAAGAAGAAGAAGAAGAAGAAGAAGAAGAAGAAAAATAAAGGAATATGGTGGAAAGGAAAAAAGTGGGGAATGTAGAAAAAAGGAAGGAAAGTGGAATATGAGGAAAAGGGAAGAAATGGAGAATATTGACAAGAAGAAGAAGAAGAAGAAGAAGAAGAAGAA
>CAHIKZ030002490.1:1210000-1270000 GCA_903632075.3 Acanthosepion pharaonis | reverse complement strand
GTTTGTGTGTTAACTATTTGTCCATAGCTAGCAGGTGCTACTACATGGGTCACGGTGTTCCTGGGAACACCTGCATTTAAGAAGTGCTTCCACACTCCTCAAAACCTCCTGAGCAGGGGCCTTGCTGCTGGACGTAGTTTAACGTCTTACAAAGGATGTAGTTTATCGTAATTCCCAGGACAGCATTCACTTACGTGCTAATATCCTTGGAAAAGGTATGAATCTTCTTCTTCAACATCCAGCTATCGGTACATAGCAGGAAAGACTGTGTTCCCGAGCAAAAGGAAGCGTTGAATTAATCAGTTCCTTTACGCCTACGTTTCTTAGATTGCAGTCTTATTTGTTCAAGCCTTTCATGTAAGGTACTCAGATACCTTTGCCGGTTAAGTGATTGTCATATTTCAACTTGGTCATAAAATAGACTTTGTCGACTCTTGCTTTTGTCGTTCTGTTGTTACTCTTTTTTTCTCCCGATGGATACTTCCATTTTAATGTTATCTTAAACATAATATTTTAACGTGTAAAGATAGTGAGTAAAAATTAATTTATATATTTTAATCAATGAATCATAGATATCATTGAACGTCTAAAAATATAAAGGCCCGGATTAAATAAATGGTTCATTGGATTCTATTTTAGTTGTGAATGTATACTCACATCGGAGTTCAAATTCCAGTCGAATCCATGACATTTACTTACGTGCTAATAATACCTTTGGGAAAGGTATGGATTCTCTTCTTCTTCCTCCCAATTATGAATAAATAGCAGGACATATAGCAGTTCTATAGCCTTGGATAGCAACTGGTCTACCGCAAAAAGAAATAGCAACATACTGCGGTGAAAAATCTGCCTCGTCAGTCATGTATCGAGAGATACATGATCGCCTAAGCGTGTATCACACATGGCACATAACTGGCTGACAGTTGAGAATATAGGGAAGGAAAACGGAAAGAAAGATTTAAGCATCAATTGCAAGAAGATAAAACGCATGTTTGTTAAAAAAAATGATGAGACCAAAATGCAAATTACAAATCGGAGATAGCAAAATCAAACAAGTTCAAAGATTTAAATATATCGGAAATGTTTTATCTGAGGAGGGAAACTGAAACACTAAATTACCCAACAGACAAAGGATAACAGATAGATAGATAGATAGATAGATAGATAGATAGATAGATAGATAGATAGGTAGGTATGGACAAACACATAGATAGATAGATAGATAGATAGATATGGACAAACAGATAGATAGATAGATAGATAGATAGAGAGATATGGACAAACAGATAGATAGATAGATAGATATTTAGATTATAATAGATTTGGACAAATCATGATGTTTATTGATATGATTTTCCCCATAGATAGATAGATCTTAGATATGGACAAATTTCAGATACTTGTCTATTTTCAAGGTTTTGGTTCATAGATAGGTTTTCAGATAGAAAGATGCCGAGATGGGATCGCCTCCTCCAAATAGAACATCAAGAACAAATTAATCCTAGTGATTTTTCCTTTCAAATCATAGATGTTATATAGATAGATCCTTTATAGACAAAACCCATAGATATCTTATAGATAGATAGATTGATGACTGATGATTAGATTTCTGAGAAAACTGCAGTATTTTCAAAATGAGTGGTTCATTGATTGTTGCAATAGTTTTACATAGATGAATTTCCAAAGATGATAGATAGATAGATATGAAAGGTTCCTAGATAGATGGATAATAGATCAAGAATGGAAAACAGATAGATAGATGAGATTCGATACCTATAGACAAACAGATAGATAGATAGATAGATAGATAGAGAGATATGGACAAACAGATAGATAGATGTTAATATTATAATATTTTTCCTTTCAAATCATGATGTTTATTGTCTATCCTTTTCCCACAGAACCCATGCCTCTTACACGATGACAGGCACAGCGTGCTCAATTTCAATTTCAACGCTGTCTATTTTTGTAGGTTTTGGTTCACCCCGTGGTATGGTTTTCAGGCAGAGAGAGAAAGAGAGCCGCAGAGAGAGAGATAAAAAAACTGATAACATCAAGAACAAATCAATTTAGTGAGATTCAACCTTAATAGATGATATATAGATAGATAGATAGATATGGACAAACAGATAGATAGATAGATAGATAGATAGATAGATAGATAGATAGATAATGTTTATATTAAATCTACTTCGTCAGTCATATATCGAGAGATACATGAAGGCCTAAGCTTGTATCACGCATGGTGCATAACTGACTGACTGAAAGTCAATTAAAAACCGAATCGTCAAATCAGAAGCCAAGGAGCATACTAAATCGCGATGTATCGCTGCTGTTTTTGAATTTTGATGCTACTGGGTTCTCTTAGTATATGTGCATACGTAATATACATGTAGTGTGCTATCAAATGTTAAACGTTACAACTTTTCTCCCGTGCGAAACGTTTTGTTATGATTTATGTTAACGGGAATTAGAATAGGCAAGATATGTTGAGATGTGAGGAAGGATTTTAACTTAAACATCAAACTCTTCAAATCATCCCTCGTTTTGTGTGCAGGTCCTTTGTATTAAAAGGGATAATTCTGTTGCATTTTTTCTCTGCAGATTAAAAAAAATGGTACTTCCTTTAAACGATACAGAATATTTGAGTGGTATCATTAGAATAACCAATACTTTTTAGCTGTTCACTATTATCATAATACCAACTTTATCTTATAAAGGTTGTGCCCTTTAGCGTATCAATGGTGGTGACTGGCTTGTAACCTTCAAAAGCTTCGAGACTAATTAATCACCACAGGGAAATTTTTCTGCCTCCCATCAGCTTGACTGACGCTAAACTTCAGAAGAGCAGCAGCTTTCGCCTTCTTGGACTCACGTTATCAACTGCCACGTCTACTGGTAGGAAGGTTGGTTTACTGGGTCGTACGAGAAGACATTTCTCTTTAGAATCCATCATGCACGTTTATAATTCTACATTCACCGATACATTTAAATATTGCTACCAAATCTGCAAATCTAGCATTTGGCTTGCATTGAACAATGTTACCATATCTGATCTGGTGCCACTGCTCTTCATCTCGAGGTTCTCGACAAAACCCAGAGACAAATATGCAATATGATAGGTCCTGACCTGGCATCTCGACTTCACTCATTATCTCACAGACGTCATGTGGCTTCCCTCTGTTTATTCAACAAGTATTTTCATGGCAACTACTCTGACGAGCTATTTTCATTGGTACCCCAACTGCACGAATTTAAGCGTGCTACTACGTTGGTACCTCGGCTCCACCCTTTCACTGTCGAAACAGTTAAATATAACCGCCTTTTCTACTCCAACAGCTTCTTCTCTTGCACTTCCCGAAAGAGTAACTCCCTTCCTCTTACTGGCTTCCCTGATCGCTATAATCTCAAATATTCAAATGTAATGTCAATCGACATCTTTTGATGCTTTGATCCTGATTGCTGTCCTTTTATATATCCTTTCCTCAAACAGCCCCCTTTACTCTTGCTCTCACCCTTTGTAACTCCTTGCGTGCTAGTGGCACTCCTTCTTTTCCTAGGGCGAAACGCTTAACAAAAATTCAATGCTTATATATATTAGTTAAATATTACTTGTCTGCCGTATTTAACATTTTCAGTGGTGTCCCAACTGCACGAATTTGAGCGTGCTACCTGGGTGGCATTTCGGTCCCACCTTTTTACTTTTAATAATAATAACAACATGTTTATTAGTGCATGCTTACTCGATGTAACCGCTTACAGAAGTGCTTATGACTTCAATCCGAGACCGGAATTTATAATATGTACGCATCACATGGTCTGTATTGATTATTTGGATAATGGCTGCTTTCATTGAATCAATCGTATCATTGTTGATTCGTCTCTCGTTCATTAATACCCTCACATATAATAGTCAAGTTTAGCGAGTTTAGTTTATGCTTGGTGTGATAGGGTCGTGAAAATTGGTCTTTGTCGAATCTTGGATGGCCATAGCTTTTTGAGCTGGTACATTGTCCTGCTGAAACACATACGACCTTCCATTGCATACAAGGATAATTCAGGGCTTCCCGGCATCTCAGATTGGCCAGCAGCAATCAACCGAAAATCCTGTTGAACGAAAATGGGATGGCAAGGAATCTCAGATATACCTATCCTTTCTCTCGTGCACTTATTGATCCTGGTTGAAAAAAAAATACTGTTTAGTAATCATTTTGCCCAGGGAAAAGCTTGTACTTGTGTGTATGGATGCAATGAACTTCCTTTTCTACATCCGGGACACCTGGTGATATATGGCAATGGTTCACATGTACGTTCCGCGATACGCATTGATAATGTTCCACCGCTGATGTACGAAATGTGGTGACCTGAAACTGTCCGAATGAAGTTTTTTTTTTAATTGCTTTCGCTACAGGCGACACATCCCCGCTGGAGGCTTCCAAATCTTCCCGGACTACGACCTGTCGACTTCCTGGCGAAAACGTGCAATCTCAACGTCACTGTACTTTGTGTGTGTCTCAAACATTACAGTTCATACCATGCATCACCTGATAGTTCGCCATAGATTATCTGAAAAGATAAAAACACATTAGTCGATTACCGCAGGTGGAATAACTCTATGAGTAAATAAGTACCGTTATATTATCAACTAAAAGACCTTAAATTTTCTCCTATTATAAAGAATGGTTGGTTTCGATGACGCTCTAGCCTTGAACATCTGTTGTGAGAAGTTAACCGCAGACCCCAAATAGATGTCATATATAAGTACGATTGTTAAATATGTTGGAATGATGCTCAATTTCTTAGTACCACTCCAGTAAGTATTTGACTACGACTTCCGGTGAGACTTTTCTAGCTGTCCCCATATTTTTGGTATATCGGGTCCGTACCTATTCTTCAATATCTACCTATATGTCTGAGATGGTGTATTATGATGACTTGCATCATTTACATTATTCAGACTGTTATCCTCATCATCATTGCCATATTCACACCGTTTCCGCTGTTGTATTCTCCTACCTTCATTACATCCTTATGAAAGTCTAGATCCGACGAGTCTATATAAGAACATGAGTATAGTTTCCATTATCTGTCTATATCTCTGAGATAAAGTATTATGATTACTTAACTTACTTACTTTATTCGGGCTGTTATCCTCATCTTTAATGTCATATTCACAACGTTTCGGTCGCGGTATTCTCCGGCCTTCATGACATCCTATGAAAGTCTATATCCGACGAGTCTATATAAGAACATGAGTATAGTTTCCAATATCTGTCTAAATCTCTGAGATGAGGTATTATGATTACTTGACTGACTTACATTATTCGAATATTAACTAGCATGCTAACACGCAGAACAAATCGATAGCTGCATTCGTCACAAGTGGGAAAAATTTAAATCTGCATGGCACTTTACTCCAATTAGCTCATTCGCTTGCTTAAACTTAACGTTGATTCTGATTCCGCAAAACTGTGTTGGGTGTGAAAAAGTATTTCTTGTTAACATTCTTTTTTCATTCGGTTTTTCCAGTTACGAGTCCTTTTTTAAAGCTCATCGTTTTGTGTTCATTTCGTTTAGTTCTTTTTTCGTAACAGATTTAATGTTTAGTATAGAGCTTAGAAAAAATTCGCAGTGTGAGACAGGCAAGAAGTAAGGCATGTAGCAACATCAGCACGGCAAAGGGCACTCCTTTAAAGGCAAGGATGGGCAAAAATATTTTAAGTCAAGTGATAGTGATTGCTGTATGAGTCGTACGATTTTTGATCAATCACAGGCAACGCCGGGCCATGCTGCTAGTATAATGTAAATAAAAGAAGAAATCCAGGAAGCGTATGCTTATTGATATAGCAGTAACATCTGAGAGAAACACCTCCATGAAAATTATCGTGAAATTGTTTAAATACACGGACATGGAGATCGAGCTTAACAGGATGTGGGGGATGAAGACTGAGGCTGTACCAATAGTAATCGGAGCTCTGGGCCTCGTTAGAAAATGAATGGATAATTTTATTAACAGTATCCCAGGTAAAATCGACTTACAAGTTTCCAGAAAATCGCTCTACTAGGAACATCCCGTATACTAAGAAACGTGCTATCAATTAAATGACAATTCTCCTATAAGGCTTCATCATCATCATCTTGCGGCCTCAGCCGAGATTGAACTCACTACACTTCTCCAGTATTCCCTATCTGTCATAGCACCGAAAAGATCTTCCTTAGGGATCAATGTGTCACGTTTTATCCTATCTGGAAAGGTTAACTTGCGTGATCGATTGACAAATGATGGGTGCCTCCAGAGTACAAATGATGACACAGGTTCATCTGTGGCACGTGCACAATGCCCGGCGAACTGGACACGTCTCTTACAAACTAAAGTTGATACTCTTGGCAAGTCACCATATATCATTTCTAGAGTTGGGTGGTTTCTAGAGTTAAGCACTCTTCTTAAAAGACGTGTATAATATCCATCTAAACGACGCTGTTGTTTTGCTGAGAGAGTCCAAGTTTCAGAGCCATAGAGTAAGATTGTCTCAATAAGTACGCGGAAAAGTTGGATTTGTAATTGACGAGCAAGATTGGATTTCCAGATCTTATCCATTTTGTTACAAGCAGTCCATGCTATACCTTTTCTAATGTTGAAGTCTTTCTCAGAGTTCTTGATGTGTGACCCTTGATACAAAGACTTAATATATAAGGCTTAAGGACCATAGTTTAGACCCGGCCCTACAGGATACAAAGCTGAAAACATGCCATCCAAAAAAATAAATAAAAAATAAATAAAAGATTCAATAGCCAAGGTATGATGTCAATAATAATAATAATAATAATAAACCGAAAGAAGTCTCTCTTATAACCGGGTTTCTATTTCATTTTGTTTAAAAAAAAAAATAAATGAAAAAATAAATAAAAAATTCAATCCGGGTTTCTCTTAGCCACAGGTATGATGTCATATCCGACGGTTTGGTCCAATTTGTTTATACAGTGGCTAACCCGGATATAAGAAGTTGTCTCTCTTATATCCGGGACCGGGTTTGATTTTGTTTAGAAGTATGGCTCAAATTTGGGACCTAGAAAATATATCCGGGTTTCTCTTATATCAGGGTTTGGTCCATTTGTTTAGGTAAGTATGGCTCTAATTTGGGACCTGAGAAAATCTCTCTTATATCCGGGTTTCTCTTTGGTCCATTTTATTTAGGTAAGTATGGCTCTAATTTGGGACCTTTCTCTCTTATATCCGGGTTTCCATTTTTGTTTTGTTTTTAGTAAGTATGGGCTCTAATTTGGGACCTGAGAAAATCTCTCTTATATCCGGGTTTCTCTTATATCCGGGTTTGGTCCATTTTGTTTAGGTAAGTATGGGCTCTAATTTGGGACCTGAGAAAATCTCTCTTATATCCGGGTTTCTCTTATATCCGGGTTTGGTCCATTTTGTTTAGGTAAGTATGGCTCAAATTTGGAACCTGGGAAAATCTCTCTTATATCCGGGTTTCTCTTATATCCGGGTTTGGTCCATTTTGTTTAGGTAAGTATGGCTCTAATTTGGGACCTGAGAAAATCTCTCTTATATCCGGGTTTCTCTTATATCCGGGTTTGGTCCATTTTGTTTAGGTAAGTATGGCTCTAATTTGGGACCTGAGAAAATCTCTCTTATATCCGGGTTTCTCTTATATCCAGGTTTGGTCCATTTTGTTTAGGTAAGTATGGCTCTAATTTGGGACCTGATAAAATCTCTCTTATATCCGGGTTTCTTTATATCCGGGTTTGGTCCATTTTGTTTAGGTAAGTATGGCTCAAATTTGGGACCTGAGAAAATCTCTCTTATATCCGGGTTTCTCTTATATCAGGGTTTGGTCCATTTAGTTTAGGTAATGTATTTGGGACATGCTCTCTCTTATATCCGGTTTCTCTTAATTTTGGGACCTGAAAAATCTCTCTTATATCCGGGTTTCTCTTATATCAGGTTTGGTCCATTTTGTTTAGGTAAGTATGGGCTCTAATTTGGGACCTGAGAAAATCTCTCTTATATCCGGGTTTCTCTTATATCAGGGTTTGGTCCATTTAGTTTAGGTAAGTATGGGCTCTAATTTGGGACCTGAGAAAATCTCTCTTATATCCGGGTTTCTCCATATATCCGGGGCTTTCTCTCTATATCCGGGTTTCTCTTATATCCGGGTTTGGTCCATTTTGCTTTAGGTAACACCTGACTCTTATATCCAAGCTTCTTATATCCGCATATCCGTACATTTTTATTACAAACGACTTTAATTTCGACCAACGTCTTCATTTTGAAAGAAATATTCACAATGTACCGGCTTTTTGACACTTAAACCTCTTGGATAAGTTTCACTTTATGAAAGAATATTCAAAATCTATTTAATTTTGCGACCCTTAAAGCATATGAGGATACTCACAGTTGCAAACTACTACTTTTGCCCCGAGAATGAACAGAATACCAAAAAAGCTCCATACGATTTATAATGTTCTTTTTTTTGATGTTTTTAATATATTTTTTATTATTTTTTATTATTGTCATTACCATCTGAGAGAAACAACTCCATGAAAAAATATCGAGAAATTGTCAAAATACAAAAAAACTAGACTTGAGATTAACAGGATGTTGGGAATTAACACTCAGATATTACCTATAGTATATGGAGCACTCGCCTCGTAAGAAAAAGAATGGATAATTTTACTAACAGTGCCCCAAGTAACATCAGCACTGAAGTTGCCCAGAAGATCGCCCTACTAGGAACATCCCGTATACTAAGAAACGTGCTATCAATTAAATGACAATTCTCCTATACGGCCTAAGGACCATAGTTTAGAACCGGCTCCGACAGGATACAAATCAGGAAACATAACATACACGAATAATAATAATAATAATAATAATAATAATGTAGAAAACCTCAAAGATCCACACTTTAATGAAAAAGAATTCTTGGCCGGGTCAGTCTTTAACAAAAACAACAACAATCATAATGATAACATTAATAACAATAATAATAAAAGCCTCCATGAAAATTATCGAGAAATTGTCCAAATACAAGGACCTAGATATCGAGATTAACAGGATCTGCAGAATGAAGACTAAGGCAGTACCAAGAGTAACAGGAGCACTGGGCCTCGTGAGATAATAAATGGACAATTTTACTAACAGTTTCCAAGGTAACATCAACATAGAAGTTGCCCAGATGATCGCCCTACTAGGAACAACTCATAGACTAAGAAAACTGCTATCGATTAAATGACAATTCTCTGGATCTACAGGAAACAAAGCAGGAAACAACATATACAAATGATAATAGTAACAATAATAATAATAAATACTTTGCATTTAGAACGCTGATGACTGAGTGGTCTCAAAAACATGGTTTCTCCTATATTAGGGGGACGAATGTTCAAACTTTGCCGGTCGGATAATCATTAATTAAAGTCTTTCGAAAATCTGGGTTCGTAGAAGAAAATTTCCCTCTTTAGAAAAAGGTGTTGTCTTCTCAAATATATGTATCATCAAACATGTGTATACAGTTGTTATGGTCCGATTCCTTGTACCACGGTGATAGTCCAAGGTAGAACCAATAAAGAAGAACTCGAAGGCGGATATGGAATAACACAGATATATTACAAACAGGAATATATACAGAGAAGTAGAAGTGTTAGTAGTAATTGTCTGAACACGACTCTGTTTCGGACTGCCTCTGACTCGACTGCTCTGACTATTAAAGCGCTATTCCCAGGAGTCCATGATTTTTTGTGCATTTTACTACAGTGATGAAAACAATCTCAAAATGTCTCGAAAGTTTCTTCAAAGGGGCCTAGAGTTTTGATGACAAATCAATCAAATTGTTTTAAATTAAGAATACTTCTTTTTTTAATTTCTTCTCAAAACTTCCTTGGGATCAAAGTAACATCACTCCCCGTGTCAACCTTCATGGGGAAAAGTTATGCCATTCAATTTTACTGTCTCTTTCTACTTTTTGCAGGTGTTCTTATTGAATATACTTCTGTATTTTCGGTATGAGGATTTATATTTTCTACCTTTTCTATTCTCTTTTTGTGTCTTCACACAGATTGGATATGGTCTTTTCTTTTATATTTTAAACATAATTTTCCTAGGGATGAACTTTTGTTTTTGTTTCTTTCATGTTCTTTGTTGCAATATGTGCACTTAATTAGGATTTCAATTGTGTTGTGTACTTAAATTCATTAATTAATTTTAATTGCTGCAAGAATTCTACACTTGCTTCTAAATTCATATAATTCCCTTGCAGCCGTTCTCGAATCTTATGTTTATATGTAACGTCATACATGCCTTCAGTTAGTTGTAAAAGGATCAATTCGTCTTCTAAAGACATTTCTCTCGAACCCATGTTTTTGAAATTCGCAATATCTTGTAGCTTCTTTCAATCTGTGTAAATATTGCATTATAGTTTTGTTATGGTCCGATTCCTTGTACCACGGTGATAGTCCAAGGTAGAACCAATAAAGAAGAACTCGAAGTAGAAGTGTTAGTATGAACAATCAGGTTTAGTAGAGAGAACAACGTAGTCTCGACCAGTATCACTATTCCAATATCTTGTAGTAATTATCTGAACGCGACTCTGTTTCGGACTGCCTCTGACTCGACTGACTCGCTCGCTTTGACTGACTGACAGATTTCTGACGGACCTCACTCCAGACATCAGACTGAACTCCAGACTTGAGACGGAACAGTATTTAGTCACCCCCTCCCACGAGGGCATCATGTGGCACAAGGCCGGTTTAACGTGGGATCTCCGAGCCCATGGGCTCGGCCAAAAATATAAACGGGTTCAGGGTCGGTTTACCTCCCCGAAAGAGACTCCGCCCTTCGGCGTAGCCTCGCTCGGGTTCCTCCCCGCCCGAAGGCAGAGAGTTCAGCCGGTCGCCCGACTTCAGGCTAAACTCTCTGCTTCCTCTTGAGGCGCAGTATTTATTACGTATGGAATAGTCCATTATGTTATTATGGGTAAGGTCCCATAACACAAGTAAATTTTTATCGTCAGAAATTATATATTTGTCTCATAAAATCTCATTATAATTCCTCTTCTCACCCTTCTTAGTTAGCATGTACGTTACGCCCAGCCACTATCTTTATACATAACTAGCAGTAGAGCCCGGCGTTGCCCGGGGATGTAACAGTAAGAGATAGATCAAGTATCGACCATCATAAAGACTGAAAAATAAAATTGACAAAGATTATTATTTAAAGTTGATGGACACGCATGACTTAATTAGTTTGTTTTTTTTCGAATTGGTCAAACTCAAACTCAAACAAAAATATTGTTTTCAATCGTTATGAGTCTATCGATTGAATAGAATTTTATTATAAACAATTGTCTTGTAAATGGAATTTTTAAAGCATTCTGAATGTAAAAATAAAGAAAAAAGTGTGCAAGACAATAAGAAACACTACCTGCCAAAAACAAGTGAAGTTTTGTTGAAATCGGTTGAAAAATGTAGGAAATCCGATCCCATATATAAACAAACAAACACACACACACACACACACACACACACACACACACACACACACACACACACACAACACAAAAACAACTTGGGTTTTATAATACGTATAACTCGATATAAGTTGTCCCCTTTCATTCTCGCGATGCCTCTTAATCGTATTTTCAAATTGATTTCGTGCAAAATCAATTGTGTTTCTCCAATTTTTGGTGCTGTCAGAACCACCGCAAGGTAATTTTACGTAGTCCTGTGAAGTTTTGTTGAAATCGGTTGAAAAATGTAGGAAATCCGATCCAATATATAAACACACACACACACACACACACACACACACACACACACACACAAAACCTGGGTTTTATAATAAGTATGATGTGCTATTCCGTTTGATCACGTAGAAAGACGGAAAAGAGATATCAGAGACGCTACCTGGTTTCAGTGACAAAAGGAAAGAAGAGGAGATAGAAGTGTTGATAACACTCATGTGTGTTTAACATCTGTTTCACTGTTTTCCGCAGTCTTTCCAGATCTTTACGACAGTCTTTTTTTTTTTTTTGTAATTTCTCTTTCTAGATGTGCCAAAATTGCCGTGCATGGCATCTCATTACAGAAGAAATAACACAGACTTAAAATCTGTTTCCATGAAATGTGAAAACGATGTCACTTTTACATCTTTTCATTTGCATCCCCTTATTTGTTAATATGACTAAGTTGCTAAGCTCAAATATTTAACGATGCTATAGGAGAATGTCTACGGATATTTTATTGTCGTAAAACTCGCCATGAGCTTATTCAATCAGTAACTTAAGAATTAAAATTTATCAGAAATTTAATATAGGAAAACCATGAAATTTTCAGGGGTATTCCTAGTAATATATAGTTGTTGAGGGGTCCTCCCTTTTTAGACAAATGAACTCACCCAGTATATACATCTACTACTGCTACCGGAAGGCCCGAGAGATGAGAGCAACAGGGGGTGAAAGTAACAGACAGACAGAACGAACGTAGCCAGCAAGAGTCCCCGTGAGCGAGCACATAGACACAGTAAGAAGTCATACAGCGATACTTCAATACCAAAGACTGTATAGATATTTTGCTACTAACCCGTATTCCTGGAACTACTAACCCGCATTACCAGTTTATATTATTACGTTAATACATTATTTCCCTATATTCATTCTGGGCTTTTTTTATTTATTGGTACCGGATTTCATCTCGCAATCCACAACAATAGTGCTCATGATTTTCTTTATCCTTGAAAATTGACAGCTAAGATATTAAATATTATTTATTTATTAGCTCGCTTATTCAGAAGTATAATTTCATATTTAAATGAGCAAATGTATCAGGTTGGTATTTATCTTAAAATTATACTTTCCCTTACCTTAGTTAAAAGAATAATTATGTCCCACCAATATCTCACAAATAATGTATTATTCCGTTTAGAAAAGACATATTAGAGACGTTACCTTGTTTCAGTGAGAAAATGAAAGAAAGAAAGAAAGGGCATCAGAAATGTTTAACAGATGTTTCAGTGAAATAGAAAAAAAACATTGTCAATTTGAAATCTTTTCATTTGAACCTATGTCTTAAAATAACGACCAGATTGTTACAGACACATTTTGGTTAGGGTTTAGCTTTCAGCTACCACTTTTTCATCAATGTCGATTTTCGTGCAAAAAGCGTATCACAGCTTCATACATATTTTCAGAAAACCCTTAACTTCTCATTGGACAATAAATATTAAAAATATCTCGTGCATCTTCACGTACATTGTTTCTCAATAAGCAAAACAAAACATATCAGGCTCCAGACTGAGTTTTGTAAGGCGCTTTCTGAATGGTTAACAAATATTAAAAAAACAAAAAACATTTTACCTGCTCACCACTACGTCCGATTAACACCAACCTAGTTTTTGACCCGACGAAAAAACAGTGCTTTCAGGATCTTGTCACGTGATTAAAAAACATATAAATTGAAGGTACGAACGAATCCAGTCAGTGAGAATTTACGACGACTAGCATTTGCTAAATAGGTTCACGACGCTTGTATCATTACTGCAGCGAAGCACAAAGTTAGAATCTCAAGTTCTTTAATATGAAATAACTTCACTGTAATTCAAGCTAAAATATCAACGAAACAACTCACTCACCAACTTCTGCAGCTTACTAAAAACTATTCAATCACGTTATTGAATCTTACGAAACTTAAGTACAAACAATTACGAACAATACATTCAACTACGAGCAATGAAAACAAATTAGACATTACGGAACATTCACTTCTCCGAATTCTTTGAAGCTAAAAGTTTATCAACATATTTTCAGCTTTTCAAGATTTTTTAAACTCTCTTTCAGTGAACATTTTGAGCGACAAGATAATTAAACTTTTTGTGAGCTCAGGTAAAAAAACATTTTCGTAGTAAAGACCTTAACCCAGTCAAAGGGAAGTAACTCATATTAATAATTATTGGAAAACTGTTGTCATTTATAAATATAAATATTGTGCCTGTTATGAAAAGTTATTTTCTTCTGTTCTTTCTCTTGTTTGTTTTTTGTTTGCTTACACATTCGTAAAGTAAAAAAATGTGCGGGTTAATTACATAAATTAACCCGCACGTCAATACCGCTACAAGGGTATCAAGCATAAATATTTTATGATGCGATAAGAAAATTTCTACAGATTGTTGTCGAACTTGCCATGAAATCTCTAGCAGCTATACGCAGCTGGTCGATCAGAAAACGCGTTCAATTTGAATGGAGCAAAAACAGCATCATGTTTAGATGTAGCAGAGTCAATCTATAATTAGTTTAAAGTACTTTCATAAAAAAGCATTTGAATTAATGCAGTTACTGATATAACAGAAGTAGTCTGTATTTATTCAATCGAAGTTAACCGAGGACATAAAGGAGAAAACAGGCAACATGAAGACACATTTCAGACGACAATTATTTTGAAGTTTTTGAAAATTGTCATTTTTCGCTATTTACACAGGTTTTCACTATATGATTTGACTCAATTCTCAAGTTAAATGATTGTTAGACAATCAACTTCTTCTTGGCTACTATTAAGTGAACTTTGTATTAGATTGCCTGAAAACTGAGACTTTTTAGTTCAAAATTTGTGCTGAAATCGATTTTTCGTTTGTCACGGTGTTTTTCGCTAAACGCTGTGGTGTAGAAATAAAATGAGGTATCGTTGAGTTCGTTATATTGTAAGTAACCTACATATCGAGTTTGAACGAAATCGGAGGAAAAAAATTGAAAAAAATCTTTATGGATATTTGATCGGGTTTATCGATTATTGATTTTTTAAAAATGATTTATTTTTTACGTTAAGAAGCTATCTCTTATATTGTACAATGTATGCGCTAAGTTTGGTCAAAATCGGTAGGATGGATCTCGAGTGAAAACGTATCACATAGACAGACACACAGACAGATATCCTCTGTTTTCTGTACAGTGGAACCTCGGTTGGCGAACTGAATTCGTCCCTGAAGTCCGTTTGTAACCCGAAAGGTTCGTTAACCGAAACTATTGTTCCAATAGGAATTAATGTAAAATGGATTTATCCGTTCTTGGTTCCAAGATGATTGCTTATTTAAACTTTTACAACAGTTCTTTGGGCGCAGGTTTTAAACACAAAACTAATGAAAATCATTAAATCTAAGAAAAAATAAATAAACTCAATATTAAATAGATAAAATATAGAGGGACATTTTAATGTTACCGTGCCTGTAAGTATGAGAGTTGATGGCGTAAGTGGAAGTGGGAGGAAAGAGATGTTACTGTTTGGAAAACGGAAAGGAAAGACATAATCGTCTCTTTCTTTATAAGAATAGCAGAGATCGTTGATTTTTCTATATGAAACTGAGTAGGAAGAGACAATATCACCAACAATTGTTTTTCTCTCAACTTTTCTTTTTCCTTTGAAAGTATCACTGCTAGCTTTCTTTGGAGCCATGACTGAGGACTAATAAAGAGAAAAAAGGCACAGTATAATAAAATTGGAAAAGAAAAGCACAGCACAACACATGAATATATACAAGTAGGTCGACTCAGAAATGATTCCGTTCGGGTTAACTCGGATCGGCTCGGTTCGGGTTAACTCGGATCAGCTCGGTTCGGGTTAACTCGGATCAGCTCGGTTCGGGTTAACTCGGATCGGCTCGGTTCGGGTTAACTCGGATCGGTCGGAGGGCAATGTTGTTCGTGAACCGAAATTTTGTTCGGTAACCGAGGCATTTTCATTTTGATTTTTCTGTACGAAAACCGATTTGTTCGACATGTGAGACGTTCAAGAACCGAGGTTTCTAAGTATATAGATTAACTTTAACTAAAGTATCTATCAGAGAATTCAAATCGAAAACCTTTTTCTTCTTTTTTCTTTCTTTTGTCTTTACTTCATTTTCACTGTCTTTTTTTTATTTGGCAATCATTTATTATTTCTTCACTATTCTTTTTCTTTCATTCTTTTCCGTCTTTCTCTTTCTTTTTTTTCACTTTTTCTTTCATTCTGTTTCTTTCATTCCATTTCACCCGTTATCTTTAATCCTCTTTCATTCTCTTCCCTTCTTATTCCTTTCTCTTTCCTTCCTTCTCTTGTAGTCTCAACCAATTTCTCTTTCATACTTTCTCTTCCGTGAACATTGATTAATCTTTCTCTTTCATTTTTATTCTTACTCTCTTATTCTAGGCATTTCTTTATCTTTCCTTCTTTTTTTAGTTCTTTCATTCGAACTCTTTCATTTTGTTTCCTTCTTTCGCTTTCATTGTATTTAGTTCACTTTTTCGTTCATTTATTTTTTAAATTCACTTTACTCTTTTCTCTTTCATTCTTTTTCATTCCTTCCATTCTATGACTTTCATTATGTTTCCGTCTTTCTGTTTTCATTCATTTCTCTTTCTATTTAATTCTCTCTCCTCATTTCTCTTTCATCTCATTTTACTCTTTCGCTTTCATCCTCATTCTCTTACCTTCTTTTCTCTTTGTCATTTTTATTTCTCTTTCAACTCTTTTTCATTCTTCCTATTTCATTAGCATTCATTTGAATCCGTCTTTCCCTTTGGTTCTATTTCCTTCTTTCACGATAATTCTTTTTCATTTTCTTCCATTCTTTCTTATTTTTCTTTCATTCTGTGTCGCTGATTTCTTTTCATCGTCTTTCACTTTCTTTCACTCTTTCATTTTCATTCTATCTTTAGCTTTTAGTTCATTCGTTCGTCCCGATCTTATTCGGGGACCCGATCTCCCGAATCAACAATCAGACAATTGAAGATCTTCAGGAACAGTCAAAGACCGCAATAAGTCATTGTTGACATTTCTACAGATGTGCAGATAAATCTTCGCGTCTGGCACCGAAACACCGATCTTCCAGGCCTTTGGAAATAACGCAAGAAATACTTAAGTCATTCGACAAATCCTGGGATGATGACCGGAAAAAAGTTTTCTCATAAACTATTTCTCTTTCATTCCTTGTCTTATTACATTAAATGGGACCCATCTTTTATATATTCATCATCACATATACATATACATATATACACAAGCGAAATACATATTCAATACAATACACACAAACACACTCTTTATATCTAAATATCATTCTGATTCTTTACGACAGAATACCAATTTTTGCAGTTGATATATCCCCCAGGATCTCCCTAGGAAAAAGGGACACACGCATAAATATGCTCATATACACACATATCTTCTTCTCCTTCCTCTTCTTCTTCTTCTCCTTTTTCTATGTGTTGTATCTCTTCAGGTTTTAGTTGATCATGGCTCTCCACAATTTCCTGTCTTTTGTAGCCCTTAGTAAATTTTATATTTTTCTGTTTCTCCTAGACTCTCTTCTGCTAGCCATTTACACAGGCTCATTATATACACATGTCTTCTTCTTCGTCTGTGTCGTATCTCTTCAGGTTTTAGTTGATCATGGCTCTCCACAATTTCCTGTCTTTTGTAGCCCTTAGTAAATTTTATATTTTTCTGTTTCTCCTAAACTCTCTTCTGCTAGCCATTTACACAAGCTCATTATATACACATGTCTTCTTCTTCGTCTATGTGTCGTATCTCTTCAGGTTTTAGTTGATCATGGCTCTCCACTATTTCCTGTCTTTTGTAGCCCTTAGTAAAGTTTACATTTTTTTCTGTTTCTCCTAAACTCTCTTCTGCTAGCCATTTATACAAGCTCATTATGAGTGTTAGACCTTCATGACTTGAACCTGCGTCGTGAGACTCGGATTTAAATTTCAACTATTTTTTCCTGTTGATAGTTCTTGAATGGATTTTGAAGATGGAAGCCAGAATATAGATGTTGGTACCATTACTGAAAGCCTGATTAATCTGCTTCCTCTCACCATTGCTTAAATGCGAAGTGAAGCTGACACAAAACAAATTTGACCTGCTCTAGAGCACTCTCTAGCAAAAAGGTTAACACGCATAAACATGCTCATATATAAATATATCTTCTTTTTCTTCTTCTTTTATGTGGCGTATCTCTTCCGGTGTTGGGTGATCATCGCCCTCCACGATTTCCTGTCTTTTGTAGCCCTTAGTAAAGTTTGTATTTTCGCTATTCCTCCCAAACACTCTTCTCTCAGTCATTTACACAAACTCGATATGCGTATTACACGCCACTCTCTTTTGTCTCTTATGATTCAACCTGCCTTGTGAGTCTCAGATTTTCGATGCCCACTTTCCTCATTTTGCGCCCTATAAATTTCAACTACGTATCTTTTTTTATGTTCAGTATAATTGTCCGTTTTCTCTATTCTTCTCCAAAACTTGTGTGTAGTCCACTGTATTCTTCGCGTCCTTTTACTGAAACACATTAACGTTGAGTCAAGTTCTTCTGTAAGGTGACTATCCTGCATTTAGTGATATATAAGATGATATTGTTGTCGCCTGTTAGGGGTCAGAAAGAAAGACATGGAAACATGAAGGTAGGTTGAACAAGTGTATTGAAATAACAGAACATATATACAAAATAAGAATGTTATTAGTCATCAGATAAAATTTTCCGTCCGAACTGTCAGGTTACACTGCGTATAGACTGCCGATATCTAAAAGTCCCCACCCCCAGGAGGAATGTATGTAGCACAAAGCAGAGGTTACCGTGGATTCTCCGAGCCCGTAGGCTCGGCCAAAAATATTCCCTTAGAACCCGTATAAAGGGGTTCAGGGCCTGGCTACCTCCCCGGACGAAACTCTGCCCTTCGGCATAGTTTCATCCGGGTTCCTCTCTGACGAAGCAGAGAGTTCGACAGAAGTCGCAAGCAGTCAGAAGACTGCGTTTCGACTGCAGATATTTAAGAGTCCCCCGACGCAGGATGTATGTGGCACAAGGCCGAGTTTACCGTGGGTTCTCAGAGCCCGTAAGCTCGGCCAAAAATATCCCCACAGAAACTGCATAAATGGGTTTGGGCCTGTCTACTTCCCGAGGTATACTTCCATTTTAATGTTATATTAAACGTAATATTTTAACGTGTAAAGATATTGAGTAAAAATTAATTTATATATTTTAATCAATGAATCATAGATATCATTGAACGTCTAAAAAATATAAAGTCCAGGATTAAATAAACGGTTCATTGGATTCTATTTTAGTTGTGAATGTATACTCACATCCGATTTCAAATTCCAGTCGAATCCATTACATTTACTTACGTGGTAGTAATGCCCTTGGGAAAGGTATGAATTCTCTCCTTCTTCCTCCCAGCTATGAGTAAATAGCAGGACATGTAGCAGTTCTATAGCCTTGGATAGCAACTGGTCTACCGCAGAAAGAAATTACAACCTACTGCGGGAAAAAAATCTGCCTCGTCAGTCATGTATCGAGAGATACATGATCGCTTAACCGTGTATCACACACGGCACATAACTGACTGACAGTTGAGAATATAGCGAAGAAAAACGGAAAGAAAGATTTAAGCATCAATTGCAAGAAGACATAACGTATGGTTGTCAAATAAATGGTGAAACCAAAATGCAAATTACAAATCGGAGATAGCAAAATCAAACAAGTTCAAAGATTTAAATATATCGGAAATGTTTTATCTGAGGAGGGAAACTGAAACACTAAATTACACAACAGACAAAGGATAACAGATAGATAGATAGATAGATAGATAGATAGATAGATAGATAGATAAATTCGAACAGATTTAGATAGACTGGTAATGAATAAACTGAGATAGATAGATAGATAGATAGATAGATAGATAGATAGATAGATAGAACAGATATGGACAAACAGATAGATAGATAGATATAGACTAACAGACAGACAGACAGATAGATAGATAGATAGATAGATAGATAGATAGATAGATAGATAGATAGATATGGACAAACAGATAAATAGATAGATAGATTTAGATAGATGGGTAATGGACAAACACATATAGATAGATAGATAGATAGATAGATAGATATGGACAAACAGATAGATAGATAGATATTTATATTATAATATTTTCCTTTCAAAAACATGATGTTTCTTGTCTATGCTTTTCCCATAGAACCCATGCCTCTTACATAGATGACTTGTGAATTGCTCAAACAATTTCATTTCTATTTTCAGGTTTTTGACACCCCGTGGTATGGTTTTCAACAAACAAAGATGGCGCAGATATCGACCTCCAAACCGATAACATCAGAATAAATCGATCCTATAGACAAACCTAGACTCAGACAGATAGATAGATAGATAGATAGATTGATAGATAGATAATGTTTATATTATAATACTGTTTCTTTTCAATCATGATGTTTCTGGACAAACCCATACAACCGCATAGAGGCATACTCTTATAAGAACATAAGGCATAAGAGGCAAACTCTTATAGAACAGATAAATACTGTCAAACATCAAACGCTGTTATGTTTGTATGTGTGTGGACAAAGAGATAGATAGAGAGAGAGAGAGAGATATTATAAAATTTTTTTCTTAAGAAAATTTTGTTCACATTTTGTAAATGCTTTTCCAAACACAAAACAAAGAAATTTCAAAATTCCTACTTTTATACATCTGCACTGCACCGGAACAATTTCCTGATAAATTTCACTTATAAACTTTGAATAATTATGCCATACAACGAATTTCAATTTTAAAACGGACACACTTTTTTTTTTTTTGCTTTTCGAATACAAATAGCCGAGGCAAATAATGTTTTCAAAAATAAATATTGATCCATTATTCCAGCCTTATCAACTTCCTAAACATCACCAGATAAAAAGACAGAAGAATCCATGATTGTTAAGACAAAGGAGGTATTATAAAATGCAAATTTTCAAATCATGATAAAAAAAAATCAAACAAGTTCAAAGATTTAAGTATATGGGAAATGTTTAACAGAGGACGGAAACTGTGACGATAAACTACATCTTCATGCAATCGATATAAATTCTGATTTATTCTAATATACATCCTCAAATTTACAATTCTTCCTTGTTTGAATATTGTTTGTCAGTATTCAATACAAGAAGAATGTTAGAACAGAGCAAACATATTAGAAATAAGTGAACAGATGAAAATCATGTCAATACTATAAAGAGCGATAGCAGTTAAAGGTTTTGAAAATCATTCTTATGACAAAACATTTAAAAAAATAATAAATTACAACCTGGAGTGACACTAACTTTCGGTCAATGAATGTCGCACGTTTTCTCTATAGAAATTCCTTGTCAATCATTATCATGAAGCGAAATAATAATTATCGTTATGTATTCATCTATTTATTTTCATATCTGTAGTGTAAAGGACAAATCAACTTTTTGTATATTTATGTGTTCGATTACTCATCTTAGTCGATTTAAAATCAATACAAGTAAAATGTAAACAATCACCATTTAGAGAAAATTATTTTCGAAAATAAATATTGACCTCATTATTCCAGCCTTATCAAAAAAGAAGACAGAATCCATGATTGTTAGGACAAAGGATGTGGCCAAAATGCAAATTACAAATCGGAGATAAAAAAAAAAATCAAACAAGTTCAAAGATTTAGATATGTGGGAAATTTTTTAACAGGGGACGCAAACTGTGACACTGAATTGCATCCTTAGGCAATCGGTTTACTCCCAGTATATGATCTGAGTTATTCTAACATACACCCTAAATAAATATATCATTCGTTCTTGCCCTGAATATTGTTGTCTGATGACCCAGTTATTTCTCTTGGTGTCCTCTAGAAAATCCAGAAACGAATATGCAATGTGATAAGTCCTGATCTGGCATCTCGTCTACAGTCACTTTCGCACAGACGTGCTGTAGCTTCCCTCTGTCTTTTCTACAAACATTTTTACGGCAACTGCTCTGACCAGCTACTTTCATTGGTTCCCAAACTGCATGAATTTAAGCGTGCTACTAGGTTGGCATCTCGATACCACACTTTCAATCTCTAAACAGTTAAATGTTTAGAGATAGATAGTTTCGACAGTTTCTTTCGCACTTCTCGAAAGTGGAACTCCTTTTGGCTTACTTGCTACCCTGATACCTATAATCTTTATATATTCAAATGTAATGTCAATCGACATTTTCTGGTGCCTTGATACTGATCTCCGTCCTTCTCTATATCATTTCCTCAAAACAAACCTCTTTAGATTTGCTCTTACTCTCTGTTACCCCTTGAGTTCGAGTGGCAATTCCGCGTTGATTAGGGTGAAATGCTTAAAAAAAAAGATTCAATATTTATATAAATGTAAAATCAGTCTTAGTTGGAAATAATATATGTGACAGATGACTATAAAAGAGCACTGATGATGTTTAGGGTTAATTGGTTTAAATGATGCAGTAACGATTGTCGCCTGAATACGGATAGTGAATGACTTCAGCAGATATACAAAAATAGAAAGACGTGTAAGACAAGGATGTGTTTTCTCACCAGAATAGTTCAACCTAAACAGCGAGGCGATTGTTCTTGTGAGTCAATTGTTCTTTTCGTCAAATCAGTAAATTGTAAATTATTGTCTGTCATATAAAAGGATCGCTATTATATAGTAGTTCATCACTCTATTTTTATAACGAAATTTTGCTGATTTATAATAATTTATTTAGACATGTTTGATCACTGTTATATAGTAGTACATCACTCTCTATTTTTATAACGAAATTTTGCTGATTCATAATAATTTATTTAGACATGTTTGATCACTATTATATAGTAGTTCAGCACCCTATTTTTATAACGAAATTTTGCTGATTCTTTATAATTTATTTAGACGACATATTTGATCACTATATAGTATTTCAGCAATCGCTCATTTTATAACGAAATTTTGCTGATTCATAATAATTTATTTAGACTATATGTTTATAAAGCCATGTGCCTTCGAATTCTTGAGTTACATTTACTGTGATCTGTTAAAACACTTCCAGAAATTAAAACTTTTCTACTTGTTTGATTTTGACATCTCAAATTTTTACCCTGCATTTTTGGTCTTTTCTCTGGTTTAGAATCATTTTTTTATTATTTTGCAATTGCTTTCTTAAACCATTTTCCCGACATGTTTTAACTTCCATGTCTAGGAGTTCCTGTCGTCTAAATTCTGTTTGCCATCGGCACAGTGTCGGCTGTGCGTTTTAAGATGTTACAATTCTGCCCACCAATAATAAATCTTGCTAGGATTTCCAGCTTGTTTTGAATAGCCTCACTGTAAATCTGGAATAAATCCAGTGTGTAGTCCCAGTCTTGTCTTACGAAACTTGCCACCTTAACTTTATGAGTGAATGCCCTTTTAGATATAAAATAGTTATTATAAAAAAAAAGAAATTCTTCAAGAGACTACGAGAGAATGAATTCCTTAAAGAACGCAAAAAATATTAAACAGACGCTAGTTAACAACGGTTTTCCAAACTAACTCATCGATCACCAGATCAGACATTTTCTTTCTAAAGTAGGTAATAGTAATACTGAACATACAGAAAAAAGCGATAACTCAATTTATATTACATTCCTATGCAGTCGGTTTGATCCCAGTATGAGTTCTGAGTTATTGTAACATACTTCCCAAATAATTCAATACGAATATAAATATAAATGTAAAATCAGTTTTAGTTGGAAATAATACATGTGACGGATGACTATAAAAGGGCACTGATCATATTTACTGTTAACTTGTTTAAATAATACAGTAACTATTACCACCTACATACTAAATGAGTTCAGCAGATATAGAAAAATAGAAAAGGGTGTAAGACAAGGGTGTATTTTCACAGGGAAATTGTTCAATCTCTAGAGGGAGGCGATTGTGAGAGAATTAGAAATCTTACCAAGATTCATTATTGGTGGCCATGATGTTAACAACCTATGATATGCAGATGGCACAAACACGGGAAGAAAATTAAAAAAAAAAAACCTACAGAAGGTAGTGAAAGAAAGCCAGAAGAAAGGACTAATCCCCAACAGTAAGAAAACAATATGCATGCTTGTTAGCTAAAAGATGAACCGAAAACGCAAATTACAAATCGTAAATACCAAAATCAAACAAATACAAAAATTTAAATATATGGCAATTGTTTTAACAGAGGATGGAAACTGGGATACTGAAATCCGAAGGTACATTAGGATAGCTAAAGATGCCTTCCTTGTAGTTAAGTGTACATGAATTTATGCTTGTAGGTTTTTTGTATGGCGAAATAGTAAATTTGTTATTATTTGTGTTTATCAATATGTCAAGGAAGGGGATTTTATTATTAGTATTGAGTTCAGATGTGAATTTAAGGACAGAATAATTTTGGAAACATTTTTGAAGTTGAAGTATTTCATTTCTATTTTTAACTAACATAAGGATATTATCAACATATCTTAGGTAGATGGATGCTTTTTAAAATCTGTAAATATCTTATTTTCGACGTTCGACATTGCAAATGTCGGACCCAGTACTGAACCCATGTAGACACCATCATATATTTATATATATATATATATATATATATATATATATATATATATATATATAAAATATTATGATCTAAGAAAGGAACTTCAGTAGTACAAGCTAATAATAGTTTCCGTAATATATTAAAATTAATTTTAAGTGAGTTGCTGTATATATTTCTTATAATTATGTCAATAGTTTCACTAACAGGGACATTGTTAAATATGTTTTCAAGAGGAGCTATGATTTCATTGTCGGGTTTTTCAGTTTTTAGGATTTGGATTACTTCTAATGTTGACTTAACACTATATTTACTAGGAAGGTAGGGAGTAATAAGTTGGTTAATGTATTTTGTTAGATGATATACAGGAATTGGAATTTGCAATATGATAGGACGGAGAGGATAGTTAGGTTTATGTGTTTTTATAGTGCCGTATATGTAGCCAGGTCTATAATCACCAACAATTTTAGGGAGTTTTAAAAAGTTCTGTTCAGCATTATTAGCATTAATAAGTTTATTAAGCTTTGATTTTAGTTGGTTAGTCGGGTTCTTGTTAAGCTTTTTAAACTTTATGTGATCATGGAGTATGTGGTCAAGTTTTTTTGTTGTAATCCAATTTGTTTAGGATGACAAAAATGTTGGTCTTATCAGCTTTTTTTTACAATAATGTCAGGGTGGTTGCGTAGTTCTTGTGCTGCAATTTTCATTTGTTTAGAAAGTATTTTTGAGGAGTTTCTGCTTTTATCATGCCGATCCTTGAATGCCTCGGTCTTAAGTAAGTCTTTAAATTCTGGTGTAGTTTCTATTAGTTGTTCATCCTGGAGTTTAACGATGTTTTGGAATAGCGTCTCAATTTCTTTTTTTTTTTAAATCAATTATACTTACAGTATATATGACAGTTAGGTCCAAGGTTAAGCAATTCTTTTTGGTGTTTAGTTAGTTTACTGTTGGAAATGTTAATAGCTTTATCAATTTTGTTAGGAAGAGTGCTAGTACCTTTGTATAATGTATTCAGTTTCTTTTTATAATTTTAAACCGTTGTTGGGCTTCAGATTAATTGGTAATTTCCATGAGTCTATGTGTAATTTCCTCCAGTTGGTCCGGAGTAGCTATATGTTTTAGTTGTCCTGTTTGTTGTTGTTAAGGGTGTTCAATTTTTCTTTGGCTATTTCAATTTGCCTTTTCACAAGGCTACATTTATAATTCCAAGTGTTGATATTTTGGCTTCTCTCTTTCTTGCTTTTCGTCTGATCTAGGGGATTGGACTCATTTTTGCATACCCAAATACTTTTTTTCGTATACACAAATCTATAGCTGACTATCGCATTCATAGCAAACTCGTCCTTCCAGTCTTAAGATTAAAGAAGGACTTTTCCTCACATAGATATAACAGGACAATCGCATTTATAACGGACCTGTCCGTCCGTTCAGCTCTAAGGCATAGACAAGGACTGCTTTTGCGCTGTTTATTTATTTTTTTTTTTTAATATTTTTTCATCACGTGGTCCTTATTTTCAAATATGAACCATTTTCTTGTGTGAACGAAATGAGGTCACTGCCCCTTTTCCTTATCGGCAGGGTTATCGAAATTTTAAGGTCGTTTCACCATTCGGCTAAATCTTGTTGTCATCACGTGATTAAAAATGAAAGAAAATAGAGCCTGCTTAACATTTGTCAACATTCAATAATTCTACCTTACCCCTTTGCTTTTCTATTTTTACGCTTACTGGGAATACTGGCTTTTTTGTTAGAGTGCTTCTAAAATATATGCATTGATATAGCTATTATGATAAATTCAGATGATGGTTCGTAACAACATATATATATATATATATATATATATATATATATATATATATATATATATATATATAAGGCAGGATGTGTGTGTGTGTATATAACGAATGCACAGTCACAATTTTTGACGGATTTTCACCAAAATTTACATGCACATGCTCCGAGTTAGCGGGAAGGCCAAGACTGACTTTGCATTTCCCAACTCCCATCGATAGTGGAAATAATCGATTTTTTCATGCTTCTACGGCAGTTTTCAGGTAGTTTGCTGCCATTTTCTACTGGCCAGAGTGAGAGCCAATAGCTGGCTGCCACGAATAGGCAATAAGATTCTATTGGCCAGCGTGAGAGCCAGCAGCTGACTGACACGAATGTTAATTAGCATGCAAAAAAAATCGATAGTTGCATTCGACACAAGTGGGAAAAATTTAAATCTGCATAGCACTTTACTCCACTTGGCTTATTCGCTTGCTTAAACTCAACGTTGATTCGGATTCCGCAGAACTGGGTTGGGTGTGGAAAAGTATTTGTTGTTAACATTCTTTTTTCATTCGGTTTTTTCCAATTACGAGTCCTTTTTTAAAGCTGATCGTTTTGTGTTCATTTTGTTTAGTTTTTTTTTCGTAATAGATTTAATGTTTAGTAAAGAGCTTGGAAAAAATTCGCAGTGTGAGATAGGCAAGAAGTAAGGCATTTAGCAACATCAGCACGGCAAAGGGCATTCCTTTAAAGGCAAGGAAGGGCAAAAATATTTTAAGTCAAGTGATAGCGATTGCTGTATGACTCGTACGATTTTTTAATCAAGCACGGGAAACGCAGGACCATGCTGCTAGTTTGTATATATATATATATATATATATATATATATATATATATATATATATATAGTTTCATTTGATATCAGTCGGTCTTAATCTTATTATACGAAAAGAGAAAGAGGCGAAAGAACTCAAGGGAAATTCAAGACCAGACGAAAAGAAAGAAAGAGACAAAAGACCTCAAAAGAGACACTTATGCGAAAAGAGAAAGAGAGGAAAGACCTCAAGGGAAATTCATGTTCAGACTAAAAGAAAAAGAAAGAGAGAAAAGACTTCAAAAAAAGGTATTAACCGCTTCCCCGGCCTAGACGTGTAAATACATTTTTACAGAGAGTGTCTTTTTCAAACACGGACGAATAAACAGATCGTTCAAAAACCAGCAACAGACGTTTTCATGCGTCACTGTTAATCCTTTTTTATACCATTTCTTAGCTTGAAACGAGTCCGGTTGTCTATTTATATGTCCAGTAGAGGGGTTAGCAACAGCTCGGGTACTTGAAGGTATCTCAGTTTCTTAGTTATTATACTAAAAACAAATAGTCTGAAAATGAAACGTTTATCCCAAAATAATTGGCAGTGAAATGGTTAAGCGACATGTTGTATAGATTGAAACAAAAAGAAATACATTATCAGTATTTTAATCAAAAACCATTCCGATAATGTTTCTTTTATCGCAGATGGCATATTTTTACCCCAACTCTCGCCAATGTTTCTTTGACTTGGAAACTTTCGAAAAGTTCATTAATGATATCACCAGCGGCAAAAAAACAATTCCAAATTCTTTTTCCTTTTATCCAACTACTTGTTTTTACCTTATATTTCCACTCACTTGTTTTTACCTTTTGTCTGTATTTTCGACTTCTGTAACGATTTCTTTTCGCATCTTTTATTTTATTATTACTTCTTCTCCAGCGATTAACGACAAACATAGTTTGAGATCAGACGACACTTCGCTCTACATTTTATAATGACTTTCTTCTTAAAACTAGTTGACTTATTTTTACTATTTTTTTGGCGAGAGCAAGCTTAATTCCAATTAGGGAACTTTCAGCAACACGTGCTTGAATAGAGTAGGGGAACAAATCGAGACAGTATTTAATCGAAGTAATTAATCTTCAAATAACTGCTTTTAAATTAGTTGATTTAAATTTAGTCAAAAAAATCCGCACTCATTTGAAATTTAAAATTCAACTTTTCAAGCATGATACAACCTTGGACGGTCATCTCTATTTCAATTCATGATTGACTTAGGCAGAAGATATTCCCGCAGTAGGCAGCTGTTTCTTTCTCCGGTAGACTGGTTAGATAGGGAACATTGCCAACTATGGTTGCAGAATTAATTATATTCAACTTAGAAGAGGTGGATTCATACATCTCCCAGTGATATTTTCGCGTAAGTGTTACTCGAATTCGGCTCTCTGATTTCTCAGTACGAGCTGTTATCCATTAGACCACACAACCCGTCCGGTATTGAACGTTGTCCAATCACTCTGATCGTGACTGTTTTTCGACTTTCTTCTAAACGAATCAGAATGAATAAATAATTTGAAAAATAAATAAAAATTTACGATATTCAGAGTATGCAACTTAAAGTAGCCTACAGTAGCTGATATTCGATTTTTTAAAATTATTTTTATCGTTAAATACACTGCCCTAATGTATAAACTTTTAAAAATCTACAGTATTTACATTAGTCGGACTATTGTCCTCATCTTTGTCGCCATATTTGTCACAACGTTTCGGTCGTTGTACGCTCCGGCCTTCTTCAGGTGGTAGGAATTTCGAACTGAACCCTTTATTTCGATCACTGGGGTAGACTGTTCTAGTTCCACGTGCCATGTTTGATGGATGTCAGTTTTCAGTTATCTCCTGCTAATTTTCCCTCTGAAAGTTCTCCACTGCCTTAACCAGGAATTGAACTCACCTTCTTTGGGTCTGTCACTGGATCTAACCAACACCTTTATCCACTGTGCCATGTGTCCTTGTACTGTACATAATACCTCATCTCAGAAATATAGACAGACTCTTTTAAAAATCTATATTTAAAATTTTGTGATTTCCATTAATCCGTCCCTCACACCCTCTAAAATAACCATACTCTGACCGATCAAAACCAAATTTTGGTGAGAAGTGAAACAGGTAAGGGTGTACAAAATTGTTATACCGTAATACCTATTCTATTATTAATAGACTCTCCCACACATAATAAGTAGTAGTAGTAGTAGCGGTCGCCAGTTGAGCTCAGTGGTGTTGAGTGAGTCAGTCGATGTCAGACATTGAAGTATCAACCATCACGACTAGATTGCTGCGTCATTAACTCTTATTTCAAGTTCCTAACGTTTTGTACGTCGGAACCTAATTTAGGACGACTTAGCCTCCACTGTGAAAACTACTCTACAACAAAAGTACAGATGGTTTTACTAGGGTGCGTAGCGTAGTACAATAAATTTTCATTTATATTATTTTTTTGAGAAAAATTAAAAAATTTATTATTTAATATACAAAAAACTCCTACTATTAAAAAAAAAAAACAATTTAACGATTAAAATAACAAATATTATTTAATAAAAATGCAATACCTTTTGCTTATCCTTTTTTTAAATTTTTATATACAAGAATCCAATTTCCAGTTCACCCTGCGTGTGTGGGAACTATAAATATATGACAAGTTGAATTGCTCCAAAAAGTTGAAATTTAACTCCAGAAAGAAATATTTACGTACGACCAAAGCAATCCTAAGAATTTATTCTTCGCTGTTTAAAAGGAGAAAAAAAAATTCTTAAACATATCGTTTACTATGAAATCCTATAAAAAAAAAAAAAAATTAAACCGTGAAGTATAATTTTGTCAAAGTATTTTCCCAAACAAATCATTTTATTCAAAACTCATGTGAAACAGAGTTTGTAAATCTCAACAAAAATGTTAAAGATAACTTCAACAACACCAAATTTTGTAAGGACTTCGAGTAAATTAAAATGTTACAAATATTATAAAAATGAAATTAAAGCCATCTACTGCAGACTAACCTATTCAAGTAACAACAAAGAAGTATTACGACCAATTTTAGTGCAGCTCTTCCTGAAAAACGGCTAATTTGTGAAAATCTAAAAGGTCTCATTTTCCACTAGGACAACGTAAGACAATTCAAATGACAAAAATTCGACTCTGCCCTATCAGACGGAAAATACTTAACAACCATCTTCTAGAAAAAACGAGAAGTTTCTAGAAAAATGCATCAACAATCCCGTAGAACGATGCGAGACAGTTGTTAAAATCAATGGAGACTATGTACTTAACTGATAGATATTTTTGCGAATATGTCAAATTTTCATTATTTATACATTATTCGGACTATTGTCCTCATCTTTGTCGCCATATTTATTACAACTTTTCAGCCTTTCAGTATAGTGTAAATAATGTACATAATATCTCATCTCAGAAATATAGACAGATGTCAAATTTTGTTCTTAACTGTCCAATTGGACACAAACTTTTACAATGATCTGATATTCTATTACCTATTCCAGCTGTAGTATGTCTGAAATAGCTCTCAGGTAAAGCTTACTTACCAACAGTAAGATACTGTTGAAATTCATGCGGTGCATAATAAGAAAAAGGCTTGACATAGTGTGTGAAATTGACACAGTATTTCTTTTTATTATTATTGATACATACAAGCTCCACACTTAACATACTCATAGTAAATAAAACTATAATAGCATCATCCATTTGTAAAAAAAAAAAAAGATTAAAAACAATGGAAGCATTACCAATAAAACGGAAGCAAACATTCAATGACACAATGTACTGGCAGTGTTTAAAAACAATTCTATAACTCTAGATACAGTATTTACATTAGTCGGACTATTGTCCTCATCTTTGTCGCCATATTTGTCACAACGTTTCGGCCATTGTACGCTCCGGCCTTCTTCAGGTGGTTGGAATTTCGAACTGAACCCTTTTATTTCGATCACTGGGGTAGACTGTTCTAGTTCCACGTGCCATGTCTGATGGATGTCAGTTATCAGTTATCTCCTGCTAATTTTCCCTCTGAAAGGTCTCCACTGCCTTAACCGGGTATTGAACTCACATTCTTTGGGTCTGTCACTGGATCTAACCAACACCTTTATCCACTGTGCCATTTTAGTTGACTTTCATGAAATTTGTATAAAAGAGAGATTGCCGCCTGGAGAATCTTGCATTATCAGCAGTAATAGTGACTGTTTATAAATTCGCTCTTTGCACCCTACAGTACTCGATCGATTAAATTATTTTATCCATAGCTAATATAGTCATCCAGAGATAGACTATTTGTCTGTATCACAGATCATCAGTGTGGCTAAATATCTGATCGCTTCAGACCGAAACCCGACTGATTTGATAGCAGTCGAAGATTTTAAACCCTAGGCAATCGACACCCGGCAGAGAGAAAGGCGAATTTTTGCAAATTTATAAAACACACCAGTCATATATATATATATATATATATATATATATATATATATATATATAGTAAAAATCATAAAAATTCTTGTCTGAATCATCTTCAAGAAGCGAGAGCAAGATCTAAAAGGTCAGCCAATCTAACAGTGATCTCATCTCACGATCCTCACACTTGCTCCATATGTGGCCTCCTTTGTAAATCACTAGTGGGTCTTAAATGCCACTTAAGATTATCGCACAAACTTTCATAACTCAATCAGTAAGCTGTCAGATCCTCATACGTCGAAACAGACGGGAGAGTCTATTATATATAGTAAATTTCTGATACCAAATGACGAGTGGACAGACGGGTTTCCGATTCAACCTCTTTAAGCTTTTGAAAGGTCTGTTTTGCAATATGCTGTCTTGTGAGTTTGTCTATATTTCTGAGATGAGGTATTATGTACAGTATTTACATTAGTCGGACTATTGTCCTCATCTTTGTCGCCATATTTGTCACAACGTTTCGGCCGTTGTACGCTCCGGCCTTCTTCAGGTGGTTGGAATTTCGAACTGAACCCTTTATTTCGATCGCTGGGGTAGACTGTTCTAATTCCACGTGCCATGTTTGATGGATGTCAGTTAAGGCAGTGGAGAACTTTCAGAGGGAAAATTAGCAGGAGATAACTGATAACTGACATCCATCAAACATGGCACGTGGAATTCGAACAGTCTACCCCAGCGATCGAAATAAAGGGTTCAGTTCGAAATTCCAACCACCTGAAGAAGGCCGGAGCGTACAACGGCCGAAACGTTGTGACAAATATGGCGACAAAGATGAGGACAATAGTCCGACTAATGTAAATGCTGTCTTGTGTTTTCAAGAAAAATTCCTAACTTTTCTTTCTAATAAATTTTATTTCCCCATCTGCTTTCAATCTTATCTGAGACCATCTTAAGGGGGTTGCATATCTCAGGATATGTTACGCGTTAAAACCGCAATTTCAAAATATTTTTTACCTATATGCAAGGGAGGTAACTGATGTGATATTTTTAAAAGTTAAAAATAATTAAAGATTTCTAATTGTAGTATTTTAATTTAGTATTTTTTTTTATATAACACTTTGATGCTACAAACTTTAAAAAACTCGTAGTTGACTTCATTTTTATCCACAATTTTCTTAAATAAAGGGCTTCCAGAATCTTAGGTCTTTGCTTATTATTAACTTGATCGAGCAATGATTTTTTTTTTACTAATATATATCTAATCTGTGAATGTGAACATGAGTGGTCCATTAAATGTTCTGAGATTGAACTATGATCGTTCAAGTGAAACGTAAGCCTTCTCGTTATTGTCATTGTTGTAAAACCAACATTCATATTAATATTTTTATGAGAGATTAATCGCCTGAAGTAGATGAAAATTGATATACGATGTTGTTTTTTTGTAAGATACTAGTCGACGGAGAAGAGTTTTTATGGATTACTATGTTGGTTGTATTAAAGTTTGTATAGTATATAATTAATTCAATTTATTTTCCTTGGATTTAAAAGAAAATTTTCGAATTTTTCTTAATCAATTTTCTACAGCAACCAAGAAAGTAATTTGTGAACTTGAACGGATTAAAATTAAAATAAATAAACATAATTCTAAATTGTCCAACCAAACACGCTTGAACGATATATATATGTAAATATATATATATATATATATATATATATATATATATATATATATATATATATATATATATATATATATAAAGATTGTATATATATAGCAAAAAATCGGTAATGGTATATTCGGTAACGGAAAATTGTTAATTTTGGCAAGGTTGGAAAATTCGGTAACTATGAATTAAAAAGCAATTGAAAATTGATTTTCGGGCCTTTCTGGAGTTGGGATTTGGTGCAGTAAGCACCCTCCGCTATATTTTTAAAATAACTAAAAATCGTAGGGTCCAGATAAAACCCCGCTACAACAATACCAAAGTCGTCCTTGCAGAAAGTGAGCTTACGGAACTAGGCCTCATCCCCCAATAATTTTAGAAGGAATATTAAATACTGGGGTGTAGATAAATCCCCACAACAGCAAGGCCATAGTTTCTGAAGCGGGTTATCTCCCCATACGTCTAAATAACTATTAGTATTAAGTAAAAAAAAAAAAAAAAAAAATCATGGGTTCCAGTCCAGATAAAATCCCACTGCAACAAACCAGGGCCGTTCTTTCTGGTCTGCTAGGGGAACTGGGTAAACCCCCACACAATATTTTAAGTAAATATTTCTTTTTTTTAAATATAAGTATTTCTTTAATTACTATAAGCTATTGTTTTAAAGCAGATAAGTTGGATATATCTAAATTTAACGTCTTGTATCTTTTCAAATTATTATTTCAATAAAAATTATAAAGACTGATTTCTATTTCGGAAATATAGGGGAGGGGGTTTTCAGAGTTACCGAATTTTCTTACCTTGTCAAAACTACCGAATTTTCTTTTACCAAATCCTCCTAAATTCATATATATATATATATATATATATATATATATATATATATATATATATATATATATATATATGCTCCTAAAAATTTATTACGGTTGAGCTCTCTGTGGAGGAAATGTGGGTTTGTAAAAGTGACTATTATGGCTAATAATACAAGACGCTTCTGTAAATCGAATCGAGTTTCCTCAGTCACTGTGTGTTTATCTAAAAAATAAATACGCTTGAATTTACCTTCATGCCTGACTGACGCCAATTTAGTCGGGTTACAACCCTAACAAAAGGCAACCGGACGTCTATCCGCACTGATGAGCTGTCTGTCTGTGGATGACTATATTTATAACTTAACTTTATTAAGGATACCCTATGTAATTTGGGTTATCCTCCTGATACTGTTAATTCAGTTTTCCGCAGTAAAGTTGAAGAGTTCAGAAGTGCCGATCTCTAGACTGTCAAAATGCCCTGTTTACCTTTAGATTACCCTGATTGGTACCAAATGTGAAAAAAATAGCCAAACAAATTTCATCAAAGGTTCGCTGCTGCTTTTTCTCTGCTGAAGTTCGGATTATTTTTCAAACTCTGTCTATGTTTCGATCTGCGTGTAAAAGACGTTCTCCCTCCCCACCATATTAATTCAATTGTTTACAAATACGTTTGTAGTTGCGGAGCCAACTACATAGCGAGAACAACTCAGCGCTTAGACCTGAGAATAAAGCAGCACGTTCCTACTAAAATCAGAAACCACACCTTGCCTTCAAATGGACTCGTCCCGAACACCTACAGTTCCGCCATATGCGAACATCTTTTAAATAGCAGAGATTGTGCTGCCAAATTTAGTGTCGACTGGTTCACCGTGTTGGCCCGGTCACACTCTGTATTTCATCTGAAGGTTCTGGAGGCCCTTTACATCGGGTCCCGCAAAGTTTCTTTGTGCAAACAACGTGAGTGTTTGCTGGGACTCGCTGTCATCTGCCTCTAGTTCCTTCTTATATATATATATATATATATATATATATATATATATATATATATATATATATATATATATATATATACCACCTATTCTTATTGTACATTTTTCTGTTTTAATTTTGAATCTCCCGTGGAAGCCTGAAGAGCGGGAGCGAAACCGGTTGCTTCCCCCCACTGTTGTTTTTTTTTTTTTATTATTTAATATTGTTTAATATGTCTTGTAATATTAAATTTTATACTTTTATTTCGATCATTAAATTTTGTACCGACAAAAATATCTATATATATATATATATATATATATATATATATATATATATATATATATATATATATATATATATATATATGCGGTCTCCTTTGCAAATCACTTGCGTCTCTTATGCCACTTAAGATTATCGCCCAAAATTCATAACTGAATTAATTGGTTAAGATGTCAGATCCTCATACGTTAAAACTGTCAGGAGAATCCATCATACATACATATATATATATATATATATATATATATATATATATATCGTCCTGAGTCAATCTATACACACACATACACACACACACACACACACAAATTAAATATATATATATATATATATATATATATATATATATATATATATATATATATAAAAATCATCATAATATGCACTGCTTAATTCCTCCGTCCCCTTCTCTTACAATTATCTCACTTAGTATTCCACTACTTTGAGTGGCTCTTGTGCCTTGAATTTTTGTGAATTAAAATCATACAAAAACCTACTGATTGAATAGTGTTCTTTCATATATCGAAAGGTTTTTTTTTTTTAATTAAATTACAACGTTATGACCTCGACTCTTGGGTCTCCTGTTTGATAATCTATTTCTCCTGCTATTTGCAATAATATTGACCCATAATTAATTATTTGTTTTACTTCAATGACCAACTAGAAACTCCACTTCGCCATTTCCATCTGACTCCTTCCAATCGCCCTGGCTACTTTCTCACGACACAGAATACGAATGTTCACACTTCCGGTGAGATCAAATATGTCAGAAGAAACACAGTCGAGGTTTCGTGTAACTGACTACTTCAAAGAAATGTCGTTTGAAGAAGACCCTTCAGGGTTGACAGAATTTAATCTGATATACTACGTCCGGTCGAAATAGCGGTAACATCTTTAGATGTAGAAGTTTGACAAGACAAGCGAAAAAGTTATTTGAGTAATAATCTTTGTGTCGTGCCGAGGAATGTATTTGCTGAATTAGCTAACTGGTTAAGGCCAGGGAATATATAGAAAGATAAATCTCAAACTTTATCTTGCAGAAACGGAATTTCATTCCCTAACAATAAAATAAGAGCAAATTGGCATCGGATTATAAAAATGAACTTCAGTCGGTTGTTAACTGGTGCAAGAAATAACCTGTTAATTTTATCGCCTCCATTACAAAAGAGCTCCTTTTGAATCGTCTTAGATAACTTTTTTGCTTTCCATCAGCATGTTTTATGCTAAGAACAAATTTCAATAAAGAGATTAAGAACCGTTTTCAACTTGATATGGCCGTACGACACAACTGTAAAACGTATACAAAATAATACTGAAATAAATATCAATCTAATGGTAAACGAGCATCTCTTGCAAGACATTCTGAGAGTTTGGTTCTCATCAATAATGGTCGGGTATCCTTCAAGCCTTGCAGCCACGTCAAGTTGAAACCCCGCTTCAGTACGTCCACAGAAGTTAAGCAACGTCGAGACTGGTCAGTGTCTAGATGGGTGACTGCTTAGCAATACCAGATGCTGTGATATTGGATGTAGAGTTGGTATAAGGGATAACGGCTTGGAATTATTAATCAGAGGGCCGAGTTCCAATTCTAGTTCGGCTCGTTATATTCACTTACGCGAGAAACGTACAAACCCACATCTTCTCCCCCCATGTATGTGTTAATTAGTAAGACTGGTATCACTAAGCCCTATTCTCCCCACAATAATGTCACTCCTCTCTACCAAAAATATTAGTCTAAAAATATTTTTTGGCTTTCAATAGCCAGCAAAATTATTGGTAAGTCAGAAGAATCGAATAAATCAATCAAGATGATACCCTTCCATGAATTATGAAGATATTTATCCGAAATAACAATATTTATATCATGATTTAAACAATACCATTCCTTACGTATATGTGTAATAACCAATCTATACACGCCAATATCAAACTGAGACAACAACAATAATAATAATATCCAATAGATACACCTATATGCATAATATCTAATCTATACACTTCAATGTTAAATGAAGACAAACATAAAAATAGTAATATATAATATATACACATATATGTGTAATATCCAATCTATACATTCCAATGTCAAATTGAGACAAAAACAATAATAGTAATATATAATATATACACCTATAGGCATAATATCCAATCAATACACTTCAGAATCTGTCTATATTTTTTAGATAAGGTATTATGTACATGCATTACATTATTCGGACTATTGTCCTCATCTTTGTCGCCATATTTATTACAACGTTTCGGTAGTTAACACATGGCGTTGGTTAGATCCAGTGACAGGACCCAAAGAGTGTGAGTTCAATACCCGGTTAAGGCAGTGGCGAACTTTCAGAGGGAAATTAACAGGAGATAACTGATAACTAACATCCATTAAACATGGCACGTGGAACTAGAACTGTCTACCCCAATGAGCGAAATAAAGGATTCAGTTCGACATTCCATCAACTTGAAGAAGGCCGGAGCGTACAACGGCCGAAACGTTGTAATAAATATGGCGACAAAGATGAGGACAATAATCCGAATATTGTAAATAATGTCTATACACTTCAATATCAAATTGAGACAACGATAATAATAGTAATATACAATATATACACTTTTATGTGTAATATCCAATGTATTCAATTCAATGTCAAACTGAAAAAACACTGTAAATAATAATATCCAATATATACACTAATATGTACAATATCTAATTGGTGGGGGAGATGTATAAAAAAAAAGAAAAAGTTATCGCTTGAAGAGTTTCGTCATTTAGATTATGCTTACATAAATATAAACTTAGTCCGATGAAGTGTTATAGACCCAAACGGGTCCAACAATACTTGCTCTTGATAGACAAAAAATTTATATCGTTATTCAATATCCAATATATATGCAATTAATTAATGAAATTAGGTTTAAAAGCCGTTAGCATATTATATTGTGATATCCTCGTCGAAATTTGGGGCACCTCGAGGTTGTGTAATGGTTAGGAAGCATGATTCGCTAGAACAAATTAAGACTGAGTAGTGAGTTCGATCCTCACTGGGTGCCCCCTACTTTCGGCCTTGTGGCACATCTAAGCTATGCTTGGAAAATCACTATACTCACTGAAATTTGTGAGCATGAAATTAAGTGTATATATTGGATTTTAGTCTTATCGTCTCAGTTTGACATTGGTGTGTATATAGTTATTTTCTAAGCGTAGCTGAGATGTGGCACAAGGCCGAAAGTATGGGACACCTAGTGAGGATCGAACTCACTTTTCAGTCGTAACTGATCTAGCGAGACAAGCCTGCTAACCATTACACCACGCCGAGGTGCCCTCATTGGTGTGTATATATCTGGCAAACCAGATGTTCAAAGTTATTTTGAAGTTTACTTTGGTTGGCTCTTCTTTTGAGAAGTGTTTTCTTCAATCGGAAGTACTATGTCCTGTTGATTCCGTTTATACATTTTGCTAAGATCATTTAGTTAAAGCAAAAACTTCGGTCGTGACGATAAGTACAACGCAGTCAAAAAATTCTACTTCCTGGGAATTTCAAATGTAATGTATACAAACAGTTTAATATCTTATCAAGGACAACCCTATCAGGTCCGACCACTCCAGAATGGACTTGGGAGCAATGACAATCAAGGAGTGACTTCTCACTCCCTATGTCCTGAAAACATGGACTCGTCATTGGACTTGTTTTAAAGTCTTTGCCAGAAATGGATTGGTGTATAAATAGATGCGGTTTAAAGACTTATCCAGGAATGGACTGACGTATAAAGTGATAGAGTTTAAAGACTTATCCAGGAAATGACTGGACGGGACATTATACATGGATTCCAGAGAGAATCCTTAGTTTGAAATCATTGATGAACACGAAAAACTGACTTTTGTAGAGGGCCGTGGCTGTTATGTTGTTGATAGAAGTCAGATGTAGAAGAAACGCATGTAAGGTTCAGATACTCCTGCTCGCCGGGCCCAACTACATAAAAAGGTTGGACTTTGATTAAGTCCAAAGAAGAAGGCAAACAAAGCAAACAAAACACAAGACCGATAATATATGTATATACAAATATATTAATAACAAGTTACAATACATGGAAACAGTACAAAGGACGAAGTGTGTGTGAATATTCTGTATGTGCGTGCGTGTGTGTGTATTGTGCTTAGCGTGTTTCCACGCTTTTCCCGTGTTAGCGCCTACATTTCGAGGTTGATAGCTGAAAGCCTGATGAAAAGGAGAGATTTACCTCAAGGTGTCGGCGCACAGGCCTGAAGGAAAAAAAGGGAGAGGCGAAGGGTCCGCGGCTATTTATAGCAGCGAAGAGCGAGCCCTGGTGAAAGGGTTAATGTACTAAAAGAGGAGTTAACTCCGACACTTTCGCTGACAATACCGGTTCATTGTACTACTATAGATAATTTAGTTATAAAACCACATTCCACCAAATCCAAGTTGACTTTGATACAAATTTTCTTAATTTTACCATCCAAAGCTCGAATTTCTCCCTGAGATTTTCGATGACGGCTTCTTCCGTTTTTATATTTTTTTAAAGAGATTCCTTTAAGTTTTTATCTTGCACCAGCAATTCCAAACTAAAATTAATTTTATTTTTTAAAAATTATTCTTAGAGTCAATCAGGACTTCAACTCCTTTTAACTCCTTGAAGGTATCCATCTTGAAATAGGCAATGAATGAAAATTACATTTTTTTTTTAAATTATATTTTGGATTCCACTTGTCAGGAATTATTTCATTGAACGGTGAAGATGAGTAAAATTATTTCCATTACCGTATTTGACGGCATACAAGTCACACATTTTTACTAAAACTCTTTTTAAAATGTAGGTTTACTAATTTTTCTAATTACTAATTTTTTCAGTATCTGTCTATATTTCTGAGATGAGATAACTCACACTCTTTGGGTCCTTTCACTGGATCTAACTAACGCCTTTATCCACTGTGCCATTTGTCCTTGAGTACATCTGTGTATGTATTTCTGGGTATTATAAAACTAATGTTTTCAGCAACCATTTTTTTTTACCAGTGCTCATATTGCAATTTTTGCTGTTATCATTGCATGTTGACTTTTTTTTCTACTAGAGCTCATATTGGAATTTTTGATATTATCGCTTTTCCCAGGCACCCGTTATTACTGGTTGCCATATTGTATTCATTTCTATGCTTGGTCGGCTCAGAAGATATTTGTGGCCTAGCATATGTGCTGATACCTTAAGTTTACGAATTTTCCAATGAGGTTCTTTGACTATGATCTCAACTTGATCCCACAGAGGGCGGTGATCTCCCTTTTCTCTTCATATGTGGTCAGCCAGGCCTGATTTTTCCACTTCCCCTCATGTTACAGCTTTCTGGTGTTCTTGAAGCCTTACCTTAAGGGGGTGGCCTGTCTCCACTTCATATTTCGCAGCTGCACGGGATAGCGTACACACAGTCTTTAGTAATGTTCTACTCTATGGGCGGTCTAACTCATGAGAGATATCTGCGAAGTGTCGTCCCGCTTTTGAAGGTTGTCTTGATGTTATAAGTACTGCAGATCCTTTGTATTTTCTCTGATAATCCCTCCACATAAGGCAGGCAGACTGTTTTCTGAGTGTAGTTGTCCTAATGTAAATAGCGTACTATTTTTTTCTTGATTTGACCTGCTGAAATTTCGGTGTGTCTTATACACCCGTGCATTTTATATGGCGTCAAATACGGTATATATTTTTGAATGCCACACGGGATCACTAATAATTTCTCTGAACTGTGAAAGCAAAAATTATTTTTATATATTTTTGGACAACTCGTGTCCAGCATCATTCTCTGTTAATTGTGAAGGCAATATATATATATATATATATATATATATATATATATATATATATATATATATATATATATATATATATATATATATATATAAATGGTAGATTAGCAGATATCTTCTCTCATACAAAAGGACATCAGGACAGAAATATTTTCTCTCTCGACGTTTTTATGGTCGTTTTTGTCTCTAATTTGTTAAAAATTCTCTGTCACCATGCCAACAAAATTGCTCTATACGTTCTGTAAATTGCTCAAATATATATATATATATATATATATATATATATATATATAAAATTAGTTTCTTTGTTTATCTAAATTACGTATGGTTCGATCAAAATTGCTCACTTCCAAAAAACGTTTTTTGTTGCAAAATGTGAGACATTTAACGAATCTCCAAACTGTGTCGTGGCTTGATGAACAAAGGGAGACAACTGAAAATAGTGAAGACATTTTATACAACAAACACAATACATAACGAGAATAAGAGGATCGCTAACAAATGTATTATTTTATCCGTCAAAAGACAAGCTGGGACCAAATACATATCTGTCTGAAATAGATGATACACTTATCTGAATGGGGCTCATACTCTTGTGTTAACTGCATTGTCCTCGCTCTATTCAGGTTACTCGTGTACAGTGCTGCCTCATCTATAGTGGGATGGAGACACGTCTCACCCACTCGGGGTCTTCTTTGTGTCTGCCTGGACTAACCTAACACATTCGCTTCGTGTTCTACTTGGCGTCTGTCTTTGACACTCGTATTCTGTTTCGTGCCTAATTTTGGGTCAATCCATTATCATCATTTTATAATAGACTCTTCTTATCATCGGCAGTAGCTATCTACCAAAGGGAGGTAACCTATATATTTTTTATAATAAACTAAGAGAAAGGCGGGAGTAGACTAATGAACCCGTGTCGTAGAACAATATACACCAGTAGAATTGTTAGAAAACGTCTTTTACGGGTTAATCTATCTTTGTGTATGATCTCCGTGGTTTGTTTATGTTTTGGCGCTAAAATTTATTAAAGGTTTCTTTATATAAAGTAGGTTCTTAGGGAGGACTCCCTAACTATAAAACATTTCGAATATGTGACTATTAAATTAGAGAACATTTTTAGAGTTTGCATTTATTTAATACGAATTTCTGTTGCAAACGGAGCGGATACAGAAACGCGTGAAGTACCTGAGAAAAATAGATGACTTCATTACCGGTCACCACGAATAAATTGACATTTTTTTTCATGTGTCTTTTTTTTTCCTTTTTTTTTTTTTTGGCTAGTCAAAATTGTGCTTTTTTCTTGTGACGAGCGATACAATACCAGAATAACGAGAAAGGAAAAATGAAGAAGCCAAAGAAGAAGAAGAAGAAGATGATGATGAATCCAAATAATAATAATAATAATAATGATAATAATAATAATAATAATAAGAAGAAGAAGAATATCTTGGTGCAAAAGTAGGTATACAGTAATGAAAAACAAAATATTGGCATAAAATATATAGTATTGATTATACAAGCGTAACAATTGTTACGAATTTAGGCAATAATGGCACAGAAAAAAATGGCACAAGTGGAAAAATAAGGAATTTCTCCATCTGATAGCAGGTGATCTCGTAATTAATTTTGCATACATGTATCCTTGGAAACAAATCTTCTCTTTTCCTTCATTACTTAATATGACTGATATGATGGGGTTGTGGTTGTGTCACTGGGATCAATTAGTATGTACTTGACGGTTCCCGGACAACTCAACCAGAAGTAAATAAAGAAACAACAGCTGTCCTCTGATTAGTAATTTAAATTTAAATATTAGGTTTGTGCAAAAATAATGACGTAATAATATCGTTTTTGACGTCAAAAATACGTCAAAAAACGACATTATTACGTCATTATTTTTGCACAAACCTAATATTTTAAAATTAAACAGCTTTCTTTCTTTCTCTTGTAACCTAGGGAACGTTACTGAATAGACTAATTATAATAAGGTTGGTAAGAAACGATAATACTTGGGACAAGAACAACGCATATAAGATTCGCCAGAAGTAGTAGTCAACTGGTAGAAGGGAATCAAGTGAGTTCCACAATGAATCTCTTACTTCAGACCACCATACAGTATTTACTACTGTATTTATGTGAATGGAGATATACACATTATCGTCCGTAGGTATGCTACAGCACTTTCTTTTTATGTGCAGCGTCATTTCAGGAGGTAGGCGATCATGGCTCTCCACTTCCCCCTATGCCTTGTAAGTTTCATCCCTCTGCCACCTCCAACAGACCACGTTCTGTCATCCACTTGTTTAGGCCCGCTAGATATATCATGATTTGATTTCCCTTGTCTCTCTCTCCTTCTGCTCGACCTATGAGTATCAGATACCCCAGGCCCTTCTTTCTTATTAGGTGTCCCAGATACTACAGCTGCCTCTTCTTGATGTTAAGTATAAACCTCCTCCTTTTTTTCTTCCTCTCCAAAACCTCATCGTTGCTCACATGCTCGGTCCATGATATCCTCAGCATGCTTCTGTAGAACCACACCTCCGTCGCCTGGTGCCTCTTTTTCATGTTTGAGGAAGCCGTCCAACATTAGCTGCCGTACAGTAGGACAGATGTCATGTAACAGCTCAGTACTCTTTTCTTTGTTACCAAATCTCGGAATACTCTGCACAACTTTTGAAATACGTCCTTGGCCATCCAATACATCTACGGATCTCAGTGTCGCACTTTCTGTCCTCTGTCAAAACAATCTCCCAGATATTTAAACTTCCGAACCTGCTTGATTTTAGTGTCCCCGACCTGTAAATCGCTTTTAGGTCTCACCCTTTTACTGATGACCATGCATTCTGTGCTCTTGGAGTTTCTGGTTAATCCTTTCTTCTCGCTCTCCTTCTCTACTTTCTGGAGGAGATTTTGTCATTTCTTTTCGGTGTCCGCTATCATTACTGTCATTTTCATATCTTTTGTTGTTAAGATTGTGGCCGCCAGTGCTGAATCCCGGCAGAGTTACCTCGCTATATAGGTTGAATAATTTCCTTTCTATTTTTGTATAGTCACTGAACTCGTTCCCTATGTGCATGTCTGCTGTTTGCTGCCAGTATAGGTTCTTGATTAGTCTGATATCTTTCCCGAATATATCAAGGTTGCGGAGCAGTTTCAACAGATCCTTGTGGCGTACATTGTCGAAGGCCTTTGCGTAGTCTATGAAACATAGGTACACGTCGCTTTCTGATAACATTCTGAGCAGGAGTATCGCTTTCCTTGTTCCGGTGACTTTAACGAACACGCACTAAGCTTTTTAAAGAGTCTGTTCTTTATCTGTGTCATTTTTTACCTATTTATTCACTTGTACCCTTACTACCTGTTCGACGTCCTGGGTAAGACGTTAAAGTACATCCGCGTCCTGGGTAAGACGTTAAACTACGTCCAGCAGCAAGGCCTCTGATGACGAGGTTTTGAGGAGAGTGGAATCACCTCTTAATTGCTGGTGTTCCCAGGTCCACCCTGACTCGGGGTGGTAGCACCTGTTAGGGTCCCAGCTATGGGCAAATAGTTAACTATTACCAGCAATACTTTTTTTGCAAAAGATTATTACCAGCAATACAATTTTGAAGGAAATATATGTCCAGAAACAGATTTTTAACAAAACAATATATTACCAGCAAAAAAAAAAAAAAAAATTGTCAGCATTAAATAACCCATTGAGATTGATATGCCGTAAAACAAAATAAACCAAACCAGTCTAATCCAAAGAATACATTATCTATTCATACGAATCTATCCTAAAAATGTTGTCGGCATTAAATGACCCATTGAAGTTGATATGCCGTTAAACAAAATAAACCGAACCAAACTACCTGTTCGATTATTAACGTTCACCATTAATAAGGACTCAATAATAAACATATCAAACTCTCAAATGTTCTGTGTTAAAATAGAATATATCTTCAGAAGATTGTACAGTTGTGTGTTTGTAACTAACAGAATTGTTTCAACTTGATTTGTTCACAGAGAACTGATAGTGTATGAAATTCAAGTTCTGCATCTGTGTGTGTGCGTGCGGAGTGAGTAGAATGAACACGTGTGAGTAGTCGAGATCTATTGTCACTGTTCTGTACTCTACTACTGTGGTACTGGAACTACTACTGGTTGATTTGGGAATGCATCCGAATTTATATTACTATATGTGGCTCCCAGCACGAACGCGGGATAAATTTTGAAGGTATACGAAAAATACTCGATTGGATGAAAAATTAACCAATCGGTGATTTTATAACAAAACTTGTTTGTGAACAAACTGTAGGAAAAAATTTACTGTGGTGAAATGCGATCGGTAAATTGTCCTATTATTTTTAGTATATATTAATCGACCAATCACAGTTGAATCTATAACAAATAAAAGCGTAACTTTAAAAGATGAATATTAAAACAACAGAATAAGTTTAAAAGCAGGAGGGTATACAGAAGAACATATGTAAAGGGTAGTTGTGACTGTGTGCGTTTGCGTGTGTGTGCATTATTAATTAATTTCATTAACGGAGAAATGTTTGCTTCTTTCGCTTCTTTAAAAAGAGAATAATCAGTAATGTAATGTTTTAAATAGTAAATAAGTAATTTTCGAAGGAGTAAGGGTCACTATAGTTTTTTTCTTGGAAAAAAATGATTAAGTTAAATATGTTTAAATATATCTAAATTTAAGTTTATTTACTTTTTCATTAAAAATAATTTGAAAAAAAGGGTAATGAATTGGATAAATCTCTTTGATTTGTTTGAAAACATGAGCAGAGTATTTATGTTAGTAGTTAATTCGAAAAATCAAGTGTCTTTTTGAATAAAAATATAGGGATGCCCCACCCCAAGCGTTGTATTAGTACAGTGTAACCCGGATATAAGAGACCCGGATATAAGAGAAACCTGGATATAAGAGAAACCCGGATATAAGAGACTTCTTCTCCGGTCCCGACAACTCTCTTATATCCGGTTTACACTGTAGTTTGCTATTTTCCTAAACTTTGTTTTTTTGTAACAAACAAAAAAATGATGTTTATTTTTTAAAGACTGAATAAAAAAAATTATTTTCCATAAAATGATTGAAAAATATCAGTAAATTGTCAAATCAGAGTTCTTCTGACCAAAGCCGGGTATCCCTGCTAGCGTACAAAATATGTAAATAACATTTTTTACACAAGCGTGGAGTATTTGTTACACCGAGAGATAATGTACGCACAGTATGTGAATGATAAGTATACTCAGTTCTACGGTACGTAGTTACATATATGATCCTTATAACATAATTCATTTTACTCCCTCTCATCACTTGAATACAATATTAAAGGCAAAGCGTAACGGTCGTGCGAACTAACTTTTAGTAATTTTTTAGTAATTTTCCTATAATTATGTATTTTTGGTAATTATACTAAAAATAAGTATTATTGGTAATTTTACTATAAATAGTTATTGTTTATAATATTTTTATATAAAAAGTATTTCTTGTATTTTACTATATATACTATTATTTATTAATATATACTATATATTTATAGTTTCATAGAGTTTTGTTTTTGAGGGTTCACTATTTTCCCATAGCTAGGACCCTAACGGGGGCTACTACCCAAGGTTAGGGTAAGCCTGGGAACAACGGCAGTTAAGAAATGCTTCCATGCTCTTCAAAACAACCAATCTTCTGATCTGTTGTCTTGCTGCCGGATGTAGTTTATCATCATACCCAGGACTAAATAAGCTTATGAAAAGAAAACAATCTTTTAAAAGTCGATGAAATAAAAAAAAAAGAAGATATATATATATATATAATTTTCGTTTTCAGCATTGATTGGAAGGCAGTATTCTCGCAAGGTTCATTAAGTACACATTTCGGTCTAGCGCAACCCTGAAAATAACGTCAGAAAAATGAAAGAGAAAAAGAAAAAAATAGGCTTAGAATGTATTCCATTGATATAAAATCCTGGTGTATAATTAAAGTTGACTATAAAGGAACGAATTATTAATTTTCCAGAGCCGGGTGAACAATTAAAAGAAAGTAATTAAATTAATATGAAAAATACAGAGATGCATAAATCAATGGCGGCTTTTGATGTTTAATAAATAAAATGATGCAAACAAAAAAACAAAACAAAAAAAAAACAAACAAAAAACTAAGTCATAAGAGCACAATGAAAAACACAAACAAAAAATAATATAGAAATACATTTTTTAAAGCTTTTCACCCCAAGCAAGGCGAGAGTGCCACTAGCAAGCAAGGGGTTACAGATTAGTGTTGTGGATTCCGTGAATGGAATCCTGCACAAATAAATAAACAACACCAGTAATTGAGATAGAAAAATAAGTGTATTAAATGTAAGAATACAGACTTGAAGTGAAGATTAGTAGTCCAGGAATGCGGGTTAGTAGAAAGTATATGTACAAGTCTCTGTAAGTAAAGCCGTAATCATCACTCTCTCTCTCTCTCTCTCTCTCTCTCTCTCTCTCTCTCTGGACTCTTGTATAATTTTCTGAGAGCACCCTGTGTCTGTCTCTCAACCTGTCTCAACGTATCTCAATGTATCTCAACGTATCTCGGTATTTAACATTTCACCCACGCGGAATATACATATACACAAGGCCGAGTTTAAAGTGGTTTTCTCCGAGCCCGTAGGTTAGGCCAAAAATATACCCTTTGAACCCGCCTAGACGGGTTCCTCTCTGCCAAAGAAGAGAGTTCGAGAGACGTCGAGATTGTATCTCGACGTATCTCAACAGCAGGTATTCTCTCTGTCAGTATAAGTATACTTTGGACGAGTCCATCTTATGTAAAAAGGGGAGAGCCCCACAACAATTAGGTAAGTAAGAAAAAATGGATAAATAGAAGGACGGGAATCAGGATCAAGCCATCAGAAGATGTCGATTGACATTTCATTTGAATATTTGAAGATTATAGCTATCAGGGAAACAAGTAAGCGGAGGGGAATTTCACTGACGGGAAGTGTTCCTGCATTTAACATATGTATGTTTGAAATTCTCCACGTTTCCTCTTTATAAACCCTACACATTTCAATATCTCTCTACAATTCTAAGTAAAAGTTTCTTTTTCGTTTTATTTTTCCTACGAATTTTTGATTACTCACATTTAAAATAAAAAAAAAAATAATCATATCAAGTGTGAAGAAGAGTTTTTCGGAAAAAGGATAAATAGAATAAATGTTATAGCGCATCTATGGACTATAATGTGTATGTCCCAATCCGTATAAATACAGTAATGGGCGTCCTGGGTAAGACGATAAACTACATCCGCGTCCTGGGTAAGACATTAAACTACATCCAACAGCAAGGCCTCTGATCAGGAGGTTTTTAGGAGTCTGGAACCACCTCAATTGCTGATGTTACCTTTCAATACCTTTCAATAAATTTAACTTCCATTACCACATCATTTGTTGTCCTTGATTTGTGTCCGATCATTTTGTTTCAAGATTTACGAAACACGCTGTACTTAGGGTTGACTATGTCAACCTGGCTGCTGTTCTTGAAAATGTCCTCAAATAAGTGTTTAACTGGGGCAGAAAATGACTTGTGAATTTTAACTCTTCCAAAACAAAACTACTCCCATTTAAGCACCATAGAGATCTTTTCTGCTTGTCATCAGCATGGCTGACGCTAGTCTCCTGGAGAGTAAAGTTTTCAACTGACATGAAGTGGAGTGACTACATCGAAACAATAGCTGCATCTACTGCAAGGAAACTTGGGCCAATGTGTCGTGCCAGACAATTTTTTTCTCGTCATAGTTTATCTTTCACGGTCACAAATCTACCAATCGTCCGTCCATTGAACGCTGTTGCCATATCTGGTCTGGTGCTCCTATTAAAATCGAGGTGCTTGACAAAATCCAAAGAAGAATCTGTAATGTAATCGATCCATTGCTGCATTGATGACAGCCATCACTGAGAAGATGGAAGTGATCACCAAGGAGACATGTGTACGTGATATTATCAGCTTTGCATTCAACAGTGTCTTCACCTGAACGGAAGGCATCTGGAGCATGTAATCTACGATTCCTCTTGATATTTTTGGTTCATGGTTGAGACTAAATGGTTGGGTACGTCACTCGCCTGACCTGACAAACAACAACAACCACCACCATCACCAGCATCAGATTTCTTTCTCTGGGGTTTCCTCATGGACAACATCTACCAGGGCAACCATCGCACCAATGATGCATTGAAGGAAACCATCACTTACAAGATGGAAGCGATCATCCAGGAGAAATGTGCACGGGTTATCAACATCTTTGCATTCAACAGTGTCTTTACCTGAACGGAAGACATCTGGAGCATGTACTCTAGGGCTCCTCTTGATATTTTTTGTTCATATTTGAGACTAAATAGTTGCAGATGTTATTGCAAATGTTATTCTTTTCACCTTTCAATAAACAAACTCTCATTTGTTGTCCTTGATTTGTACCCCGTCATTTTGTCTCAAAATTAACGCCCTGTACAAGAAGGGGAAATATCATTTGCCGGCCTAAATAATCAGATACTTCTAAAATGCCGTGAACAAGTAAATGGTTAAGTAATAACAAAAACCAGGTTTGCAGATATATCGTATATTAAATAGTAGGTACACCAGAAGCGTATTACACGACTAGTGTCTATCGAAAGAACTAGAACTCAATCTATTCACTGTTCAATGTTATATTTAACGACCCCCCTCACGTGGGTCGTATGTGGCACAAGGCCGGTTTAGCGTGTGTTCTCCGAGCCTGTAGGTTCGGCCAAAATATTCCCTTTGAACCCGTATAAACGGGTTCAGAGACTGTCTACCTCCCCAGACGAAACTTTGCCCTACAGCAAAGCTTCATCCGAGTTCCTCTCTGCCGAGGCAGAGAATTCGATAGTTGGACAATCTGTGCGACTGTTCATTCACTGTTAACTGTTCCTCGAAACTTCTCTCCAAATAAACTTATAGTAAGCGGAAGAGTCTAACATAGACTCTTTAGAGGAATGACACCACAACATAAACCGAAAGTAAAAAAAAAAAAAAAAAAAAACGGGAAAATGTTTTGGGAAAAGAATTTTTGTGAATAAGGATTCATTAGTGAGGTACGATTGCTGCAGTGGTTGAGAAATCGGAGACTGGAATTCCAGGCGAGTTCATTACATTTACTTACCCTTAAATCCCGAACAGAGGTAAAACGGCTGTACCCACAATTATAAATATCCCTGGGGTGGTATCATTCTCGACTGACAAGGCGAACCTTTTTGCCTCCATCTTTGCCTCTAACTCAACGTTAGCTGAAAAAGACGACCCCCTCCCTAATTTCCCACGTCTCACTGAACACAATCTCAATAACATTACCAGTACAGCACCAGAAGTCTCTACACTTATCAAAGTCCTTGATCCTAAGAACGCCTTTGGTTCAGGCCAAATTCCGGTGGTTGTCCTTAAGAATATCAACGTGGAATTATACCATTTAGTAATATGTTTGTACCGTTTTGCCATGCAATCAAAACGGAATAGTCCATTATTTATCAAGGTATTGACAGATTATAATGTACGTTCTAAATAAGGAACTAATCAAGGGATCAAAAGAATTATAAGAAGACATGATGGAAAACGTAGGCATAATAAGCTAAGTTCCAAATAAAGAAAAGACCGCTAAAAAACATATGAAATATCAATCGCCTTATACGTCAGTGAATGTTATTTTAAAGAATGATCCTGAGAATGACATGGATGGTTGATTTGAGTAACGAGGAAGTTTTGATTAAGTGGAAATAAAAAGCACGGCTGTACACAATATCAGAAAGAGACTAGAAATTGCTAGATCACATAATGAAGAAAGAGGGCTTGGAGAATTTGACACGCACTGTACATATTTAAGCCAAGGGAGCAGAGAGAAACATCGTGCTTGTTACATAAGGTGCTTAGGCACAACAGGGACTGGGAAGGGTCAAGCGGAAATCCTAAAAAAATTATTCAACCACTGCTTGAAGATGAAGTCATTCCCAAGTCTATGGAAAGTGTTAATGTTATACCCTGTTTTCCTGAACGCGGGCGTGTGATCTTCCCGTACAGCACATCAGTTTCCTCAGTATCATCAGCAAGCTCAGTCTGTTATGTGCCATGGGTGATACACGTTTAGGCGATCATGTATCTTTCGATACATGACTGAAGTGGACGATTTTTTTTCCGGAGTAGCTTGCCATTTCTTTCTGTGGTAGGCCTGTTACCATCTAAGGATATAGAACCCGGTCAGTCCTGCTATTTACCCATAGCTGGGGTGAGAAGATGATTCATACCTTTCCTAAAGGTCAGTCACTCAGCTATATGCCATGACTGATACACGTTTAGGCTATCATGTATCTTTCGATATATGACTGATGAGGCAGATTTTTTCCGGCAGTAGGTTGCCATTTCTTTCTGCGGTAGACCAGTTGCCATCCAAGGCTAGAGAACCCGATCTGTCCTGCTATTTACCCATAGCTAGCGGGGGAGAAGAGGAGTATTCATACCCTTTCCAAGGTTATTAACACGTAAGTGGATATAATGAATTCAACTGGAATTCGAACTCGGCTCTCTGATTTCTCAATACGAGCCGCTATCCATAACTCCACCGTATTGGCGCCATAATCAATAAAACGTTTGTCAAGCACCTGGAAAAGAACAAACTCTTCATTGACGAGGAGTATGGGTTTCGGTCGGCCCGATCTACTGTCAACGCCCTAACTACAGTCACTCACAGAATCAATAAGGCTATTGACAACAAACACACCTCGAGGACCATATCTCAAAAGCCTTCAACAAAGGGTGGCACAAAGGCGTATTACACAAGCACACCAGTTATGAAATCACTGGAAGGGGTCTTCTCGATCATAAAATCCTTCCTAATGTTATAAAATAAAATAAGACATATCTCGGCTGATTTGCAGGCAAATAAACTAACATACCCAAGAGCGAGAGCCGGATTTGAACGGGACAAGGCCCCGTCACAAAATGACCATTATCGTCATTTGCGCATAGGCCAGACGCACAAGTTCCGGTCGAAAAATAAAATAATGTTTTAAAGTGTTTCTATTTTTCGACTAATAAAAATGCTTCCCTCCTAATTATACTCGCGTCGTTTTTCGAGCCGGTTAAGCCATAAAAAAACGCCATAAAAGGGGTCACACGGGGAAGAACTGGCATTCAACAGGAGGTCAGGGAAGAGATCTGTCACGGACAGTCTGGGCAGTCAGTAGCCGTCAGCAGTAGTCAGCAGCAGTCAGCTGGAGAAGCGCCACGTCAACCAGTGAGAACTACTATGAGAGATCAACCCAGATCGGCAACCGGCTTATGAACTATACCACAAAGGTAGCTGTCCCAAAACCACACGTTCCTATTGAAATAAATCACGTAAATGTATTTCTGCTGTTGTCGTATTTCTTTCTTGAAAACATACGCTTGTCTATAATACTAACAGTGGTAGTCAGTGACCAGACCCCCGGAGCCCTAGATGTCAACACAGGCGTCATTCCTCGGGCAATCCCTCTTTATGATCTACATAAATGACCTGCCTAAGAATAGATTCAGATCATTTGGAAACATCTATGCTGATGATACGACTATATACAGGCGCAACTCTAAAACACTTGACGGTCACAGATTGGCGACTGAACGTTTTTCTGATCTTGACTAACTACCCAATGTGTTAAGAACAGTCTCAAAGACCAAGCTAGTTACATTCCTTTATCGCCGAACTGACCCCGAACCTGGATGAACGGAGGTCCTCTCGGGGAAGTACCGGACCTTAAAAGAGTGTTGGGCCTCAAACTCAGGCCCGATATCAAGTAGAACTTGTTCATTGTTAAGGATGAATGTAAAATTACATTTCTACCAACTTCCGGCTAGCTCCCTTATATTAAAAAGGATTATTTTGCTCAAAATCCCATTACTACAACGGATAAATTTTAAAATTCTAAAATAATTACAAATCGCATTTGAGCATGCTTTTTAAAATTTTTAAATATTTTTTTATATATTATCAGCACAAAATTCAGATTTTATCGCAATTGCAATAAATTTGTCTTTGCAATATACCTCTGCATATGATCTTGGAAAAGATCGAAAATACTTGTGTTAATAAAAACTACAGCGCCTTCTTGATGTATTTCATCTTAACATCAAGAAATTAATTAGCCAACTGAAAAGGAAGAGTATAAAAATATGTAGACACAAGATGTTTGTATTATTCAATGAAATTTATTATAAAAAGCATGTTGGATCCAAAATTAGAGAAGATGCATTGTTATTTATTTTTAAGCGTGAAAAAAACACACAAGCATAAACTTCCCCAAAATTGCAATATACAAAATATACTAAGTTATCTCGATGGCAAGGCGTTATATTAAATAAAAGAAACAAAAACAAATAAGGATAAAGGGAGATAACTCCTTTGGCTCATGGTTAGGCAACGTACAAATTCCTTATTAGACGAAAGAGTCGTATGTCAAAACCATCCTCCGTGGAGAGTTTTCCGATAATACATTATCAGTTTGTTACAGAATGCAAAAGCCAGGGACAGAATGGTCAGAGATTGGTCGGAGTGCCTGCTGAGCGAGATAGTCTGACATTGATGGATTGCCTTTGTCCGAGTTTCCGATATAAGTCCAAAACGGCGCGAATACAATAGAGGGTCGCAAGAATTCTGAAGCGGTGATACGCATCCCACACTCAGGTTAGCGACCCTCTAATACCATCCGGGGGGAGGGGTGACGCTGAGCAAACGTGCAACATGCCTTCCTGTGACGTCATTCATCCCACTTCCTCTTAGAATCCAAGCTTCCGCCACTCTCCCCTGATAAAAGAAATGAGGAAAAAGAAATGGTGCTTTTCGTTGTTACCATTTTATGTAGTCACGTGAGAACACAGAGACGACAAAGAACACAAGACAAAGAAAGTTTAAAAGTAAAAATTTTCAGGTTTATAGATTTGCTAATGACTTAAATAACAGCAAATATTCTTCTACGTACGGTGCCCCTTCACGACATGGGCGATCATGGTCCTCCATAGCATCCTCTCGTTAGGAGTGTGCCTTTTTTGATATTTTTCCTAGATACTATACTGCCAACTATCTATATAAAACAATTCGCTGTTTTCCTTGTTCTCTCTAGGATTCAACGCGTCCTGTCAGTGTTAAATTTTCCAAGCTCTCTTTCCTCAATATGTACCCCAGAAATGTCTATTGTCTATCTCTGATTCTAGTTATAAGGATTCTCTTTGTTTCCATTGCCATTAAAACTTCGTCGGCGATCATGGTTCTCCACAATATCCTCTCGTTAGCAGTGCCTGTCTTTTTTTTTCCGTTTCTTCTAAATCTTACTATTGCCAACTATTTACACAAATGTTATACTGTATCTATGGACTATAATGGGTATGTCCCAATCCATATAAGTACAGTAGAATATACCCTATGTGGTAGTCATTGGTATTCCTATGAGGATTCACCCTGATTCACTTCTAGCTCAACCCTAGCAGTTGATTACTTACTACACGCCGCTGGCAACTCTTGTATGCTGTTTCTGTTATAAATATCATCGTTCACTTCCAACCTTCGTTTTGGTTATTCTTATTCAGTAACCGTTTCCTAGGCTGGTTAGCACACAAAGCTATAGGTCTGTGCTGATATTTATTTTTCGAGTCTGGTATATATTGCGGCTCAGGTGTGATCTGAAGAATCGTTGTCTAAAGTGGCATAGCTTTTACAACCTTGGGCGTATGGTCGGAAATCATTAAGGCCCACGGCACTGTGTCGTCCGGTGCCACGTTCCAGAGTTCGTACCATTCTTCTAAGAGGTCCATTATTTTCTGTTGCGGCTGAAAGTATAGCGGAGGAGGATAGTACCTTTCTTTGAGAAGTCATGCGATTTCATTCGTTCTGACTTTGCCTAAAGACCTAAAAGGCAGGAGGTTCGTCCAGGATGGTTTTGAATTCAGTGTTTCAGTCTATCCTTCTCCAAGACCGGTTGCCACCCAACGCTGTAGAACTCAGTCTGCCCTGTTATTTACCCATAACTGAGACGAGAGAAGAGTTGGATTCATGCCTTTCCCCAAGGTATTAGCACGTAAGTGAATGTAATGAATTCAACTGGAATTCCAACTCGGCTCTCCGATTCCTCAATCCAAACTGCAATCCATTACTCCATTGTGCCTCTTCAGACCAGAAGAGTTGGATTCATGCCTTTCCCAAGGGTATTAACACGTAAGTGAATGTAATAAACTCGACTAGAATTCGATCTCAGCTCCCCGATTCCACAATCCGAACCGCTATCCGCTGTGCTTTACTGAAAATGATATCTCTTCATTCTATGATGTCAAATCTCTCACTGAATTTCTGAAAATAATTTTAATTATAATAACATCATCATCATTATCATTAATCCCAATATCGAGTGTGATCATAGGTGCACTGTCTAAATCAAAACCGGGTCAGTTCATTTCATATAAGAGTATTAAAAACCTTTCAGTCTAGGGAAAAACCTCCGCCAAGCGATGCCGTGTCATCGCCATTTTGGCTGCATTATATTAATTAATATGGCGCCCGGTCCTTGGGTCTACGAGGATCAGTCGACCTTTGAGAGGTCTTGGTGTTAATCCTGCCGTTTTACTTATGCAATGTCATCATCAGAAAAAAAGAATAGTGAAGAAACTATAAGGGATTCTCTTTTTATTTAGTAAAAAAATACAAAAAAAAATACTTCAAACAAATGTTTGAAGTAACATTTAAAGGCATGCAACAAAGACAGACGACACGAGTTGAGTTTAAAAAAAAAAATAGACGGTAAATTTATTAACACGCAAAACATGAAAGAATTATACAAATTAATTGCTTTGTGTGGTAAATGATGTCCAATAACGTTTATGTACAAATAATAACTGCAAATAAAATATAACGCTTTTAGTTTTTTACAGTAAAAATTTCTATTCTGCATAAGGGCCTCAGAATTGATAAACAACATAAAAATAAATGAAGGGAAAATCTCTGAATAATTTTCAAAGAATAGGTATAATGTTTGAAGCAAATTTCGTGGTCACAATGAAGAACAGAACAATCACACCAGCCGAACAATTTTTCTTCATGAGGAACTACTTTGATATCCTTTTTAAATTCTCGTCTGGTCGTTGTCAAATTTCTTCTGTGTTGTTTTTCACTTCACCGAGCCGACCCGGTTTCATTTAGCAGCTTATTATCAACGCCACAAATTCAATTCTGCATCTGCTTCTATTCACTAAGATAGGCTCCATGTTCCTTTCTCGCAATTTTGAGCGAAATCTTTTGATTGATTTCGAATGAAAAACAAACGCAGCTATTTTCCCACAAATCGAAATGTACCAAAAATATTTTTGAAATTCAAAAGTTTAAGCAAGAGCCCAACCCAGTGTGTGTTTTCTCCAAGAAAAGCAGACGATAAAAGATCAAACAACCTAAATTTCTTATAACCAGTTCATGACTACAGTCTTTTGGTTAATATTGGGTGATATATTTGGTTATTAGAATTCCCGGCGCTCATACAATATTCACGCTGCAAACTCCCTGTACGATCGCCGAAGTTAAGCAACGTGGAGCCTGGTCAGTACATAGATGAGTAACAACTTGTGAATATTAGTTCTTATAAGCTTGGATGTACGGGTGTTTTAATGAGTTTACGACCATATCACGTTGAAACAGCGTTTCCCGTAGGATCCCCAAAATTAGGCAACGTCGAACCCGATCAGTACCTAGATGGGTGAACGCTTAGAAAAACGAGTTATTGTAAGCTTGGACGAAAGGCTGGCATAATGGGCTTTCGCCCACATTACGTTGAACCACCAGTTCGGTGTACACATTTCCTTCCGGGTCCCAATCAGAGACCTAAGATCAGAAATAGCTTTGTTAAAAAAAACACATTTTCCATACATCAATCTATTCGTAATGTGTGAGCTGTACTTGTGAGTACAGTTTTTGCATTTATATATATATATATATATATATATATATATATATATATATATATATATATATATATATATATATATCAATAAAGGTGCAATTAATTTACAAATTCATGAATTGTTCATACAAAAAAACAAATACAAAGGTTAATGATTTAATTGGCGAGAAATCCATCGTCGCGAACAACTCAAATAATATACAAAAACTCCGAACCTGTTTATGAATGAAAAAATCCTTGTTTTTATAAATTTCTGTTGCATAAGTTCTTATTATATTTACAAGCTTTCGTCTGTTCCTACAGACACCCTCAGGTATGGAATAGATTTTGTTCTTGTTTTTACTCTCAGTAATAAGAGGACAACGAAAATATATGTATTGTAATCCGAAAAATGCTATTAGAAATGAGTTAATTTTTTTGGAGCGTGCAGTCGCAACACTGAGTTTGAATTTAAATTTTACGATTGTGCGTTCTTGTACAAATATAGTGATAAGTGAATTCTTTTTTACTGGTAAATTTTCTGTCAAAGTGGCATGAACTTTATTGTTCAATAATTACAATAATGTCGCACTTATTATCCAAAAGTTGCACTTGGATCAGATATTTTAATTTCAATAAAGGTGCAATTAATTTACAAATTCATGAATTATTCATACAAAATAAATTTATAAAAACAAGGATCTTTTCATTCATAAACAGGTTCGGGGTTTTTGTATATTATTTGAATTGTTCGCGACGATGGATTTCTCGCCAATTAAATCATTAACCTTTGTATTTGTTTTTTGTATGAATAATTCATGAATATATATATATATATATATATATATATATATATATATATATATATATATATATATATGTATGTATGTATGTATGTATGTATATGTATTCAAGCATGCTAGGTTGAAGAATCTGGATATATGTCTATTTATTTCTATTTAAATCTTCTCAGATTCACGGATCAATTTCTTAATGTTTTTATTAAACTGATTAAGCTAGAAGACGTAGATATTTTCATTTTAAAATGTAACACGAAGAGAAAATGATGACACAAACAAGATATAGACTAGTTAAAATAAAGAAATCAGAAAGGAAACCCAATATCTATCTAATATACGTAGACCATTAGATCGTATGGTCATTCACAGCAAAAGTGGTGCTACTTCGGCAGAGATATCCTGATTTGGGGGGCAACGCTCTCCAGGCCAGTATTCATTCTCCTGAACAGGTTGCCACCCAAGGTGGTAGAACCCAGACTGCTATTATCCATATATATAAATTAACTGATCTAAAATATGTTTTTTTTCTGGTACACAGTTCTAACCATGTTTCAAAAATGGAAGCTAAAATTTTCGAATTTAATTTTGTAGTAAAATTAAAGACATTAGTTCTATTTCATCCTCAAGCGAATTTTGCAGTAACTTATTTTATATAAAAAAAAACAAAAAAAAAACAACACTTAATAATATTAACTTTGAACATGGACACAATACGTTGACCCTGTTTTGAAAAATTAAAAGATTTTATAAAACATAGACGCAACAAACTATTTCCTATTTAACAGTTAAAATATTTAATCCTTGAAAATGGCTAAATGTATAGCACTCAGATAGAAAGAATATTCGTACCGTTGTTTTATTCAATTTATCTTCCGAAAAGAAAAAAGAAATTAGATCGCATGAGAAATTGTATAAAAAACTAAATAAAAGCACCTTGTCTGTCGTATTCAATGAAATGTGAATGTATATATATATATATATATATATATATATATATATATATATATTCACATTTCATTGAACATTTTAACATTGCGTTTAGCATGAAATAGTATCTCAAGGTTTCTTGAATATTCAATATTTACATACGCTCTATCTCTGATCTGGTTTATCCCCTAAATATAGTACATCTTAAGACTATATTCCTTTATATATATATATATATATATATATATATATATATATATATATATATATGTACGTGTATGTGTGTATCGAAACATTTCAATTTCAATATTCCTATCGATCTATTTGATAACGTAAATATAATTAATTGTTAATAACAAGTTAAAAATAAATTAAACTATAAAACACAATCTTTTCGTATTCAAGATTAACATAACATTAAATTCAATCTCTAGTTTGTTGTTACAAGAGCCCAAGTTGATTCAGTCAGTTATGTACCATATACATGATCATGTTTCTTTTCGATACTTTTCTGACAAGACAGTTGTTTTTTTATTTCTTTCTGCCATCCAGTTTGTTATTTCAGCTGGGGTAGAAGAGGTTATTAGTATGTAAGTGAATGCAATGGATTCGACTGAAATTCGAACTCGACTCTCCGATTCCTCAATCCGAACGCGTATCCATTACGCCACCGTGACTCCTTTCTCGCTGATTATATTACCTATTTCATTATCTAATGACAAAGATAAGGAAAATACGTTATTTATATATATTTCAAAAATATTTTTACATCATCGGACTAATAGTTTTTAATGTGCTTTGTGTATATAATATTCCGATTTCATCCAGATTTTTGTTTATTTTCCCATCACTTTTGTTTTTAAATACCCCACGCAGTGACAATAGAAGATATGCCAAGAATGTTAAAACATAAGAATGTGGATACAAATTTACTATGGTTGATTTAAAACACTTACTAAATAGTTTCGTCTCCGTAAATTTTTTTCTATTTTAATTCAAAGACAAAACAATTTACTGAGCGTAACATTTTTTGAAATCAAAATTGTGGTCAGTCACATTACGTTGGTCAACTAATGCATTTAATGTGTTGTTTTGTAAAAAATATGCCTTTTATGTTCATATAATTGTTTATTTAAATTCCTCGATGTTTCTCCTATGTATTCCCTGCAGCAGTCATTACTGGTAATAGAGTAAATACCTCATTTAAGCTTTAGCATATTACTTTATTTGTATTAATTAATTCTTTTATGGTTTCAGACGCTGTTGTGACAAACTTTTTTCAGCTTTGTCGTACATCTTTCCCCTTAAATTGTTCTTGATATATACAGAAAAATACATACTTGCCATATATATATATATATATATATATATATATA
>CAHIKZ030002490.1:1187500-1205000 GCA_903632075.3 Acanthosepion pharaonis | reverse complement strand
CTAATCTTAAAAGAGTGCTCAATACAGAGTAGAGCAAATATAATTTATTCGAAAATTATAATATAAATATGTTATAAAATCACTACAAAAATAGCCATTTTCTTTCAACACTTCTGGTGTCTTATCAAGTGATGGTGTTGAACATAGAATAAATGGTTTTAAAAGGTTGAAATCAATCAAACATCCCTCGATAAGGGAAACACTGTTACATAAGCTGGAATGACCAATCAAAATACAAGTATATGAGGATTCAAAAAACTTAACAAAGAACCTTGGTTATAATAAGTAATGCTTTAATGTTACGGTTAGACTAAAGTAGAAATCATTCTAATTAATATTAACTGTTACTATAAAATTAAAAATTACGAACTTTAAATTTTAAATTTAATCTGTATTGAATTTAAAATAAGATAAAATTATTTAAAGAAGAAATTGAGGAAAAATTCACATGATTTGTTATTTATTTTAATTGAAAGGCCCAAAATTCATACATACATACATACATACACACACACACACATATATATATATATATATATATATATATATATATATATATATATATATATATTGAAACTTGACTGATGCATGGAATAATAATGCAACACAAAATGTACTTAGAACAAAATGTATTGAAACAAGAAAGTGTACACAATATTTACATGTAGTCTTTTGTATATTCCTGGTAAGACCGTTCCTGGAGAATATGTTGACTGATTCGCAGTCGGGCAGAGTCTCTGGTTGAATCTCTTGATTCCTCCCTCTCTTCCAGTACCAACCATATTTATATGGTCGGTACTCCACTATGCAAATTAGGTTGATCCTACCAAACAATATATATATATATATATATATATATATATATATATATATATATATATAATGTAGATTGTTTAGACATTTAGATTTATATCAAACTTTAACCCCCAAATATACCCTTTAAAGTAATGAGAAATAACAGCGTCTAAGAAATTGAGTGAAATCTTCTCTCATGATTTATTTTATTGTATCTTTTTCTTTTTATGTGGGTTTCTTCTTCACCCCTTACCCATCTATATCTAGAGATACGTTAAGTTAAGCGATGTCTGGCCCACACCAAGTGAGCTTAAGGATAAAGAATTGAAATGGTACATCTAACTCACTCATGTCTTCTCTCCCCCTTCACTTCCTCACTTCGTTAATTTACATATGCTTAATACGGCCCGTCAAAAATGTGTAATTTTTTTTTCATTTTTCATTTCAACATTTGGAAGTAAAGTCTGATGATCCAGAGGCCTTTAAAAGGACTGTGGTGAAATAATTTATTACATGGAACCTTGAAGTGGTCTGTTTTTATTCAAATACATATATATATATATATATATATATATATATATATATATATATATATATTTTTAAGACATTTTTATGTTATACGTTCTTTTTATAGATACAAATATTTAAGTAAATGCTCTGTTTATAATAAACAGTATTAAACAACATTTACCGGCCTGAACAGAGCATTTACTAAAATATTTTTATATATAAAAAGAATGAATATTTATAAAAAATGTCTTAAAATTATTGTCGGACTTTGTCCATTTGATGATATATATATATATATATATATATATATATATATATATATATATGAAAGAAAAAATATACGGAAAAAACAAACAAAAATCCTTATATACAATTATGCTGTTTTAATGTTAATATGTCAACGTCGGACGTTTCGGTCTAATAAACCATCTTCAGGACATATTCATAAAATATAATTAACATTATCAATTCAACATGACAAGACGATGGACATAAGAACAAGACTTATCCAAAGAGATAACTGAAAGTTTCTAACATTAAAACAGCATAATTGTATATAAGGATTTTTGTTTGTTTTTTCCGTATATTTTCTTCATACTGTCGGATCTATATCCATATATTTGCTTGCATATATATATATATATATATATATATATATATATATATATATATATATATATATATATATATATATATGTCCCACGAATAATTATATATTCATAAGACCTTACATATAATTTGAAGATAGTCCTGGCATGGAAAAACACATTTGTAGGACTCTAGATTAAACGGGCCGGATACCTCGATGTACCAAAGGGAAACGGCGCCATGGAAGCAGCTGGGGTAGGGGGGTAGGGTGCAGATTTAAGTCTCAGCCTGGACCCTTTGGCCCAAGCTAGAAGAAAGCAAGCTTCTCGTTTTGTTGCTGTTCAACAACTGAAAAACGTCTGTCGGTTTTGGTCACTGTATGGAGTAAAGTCCAGAAGCGGTCGTCATGTGACCACATCAAAAGGAAATAAGGGCCTTATTTATCCCCGCAAAAAAGGATTGACAGAGAATGAAAAATTAACCAAATCCAGAAATACGGGATAAACCTCTAAACAAATCATTCCAAAATGCTGTTGACACCAACACGCATTGTGCTCAAGGAAAGTATTTTCTGATGTCATAAAGGAAACAAGATATAAAACTCTACACTTGTTCAATAAACAGGAAAAGCGTGTGAACTGGTTGTTAATAAAACGTATCTGCTCCTGAAGAGTTTTGTCGAACACTTTTTCATATCGGAATCTGTGGATTCCTACTGAAATGGTATCAAAGAGCTACCAGATACGTAGCACACAGACAGTGCAAATAATGGTGAATATATATATATATATATATATATATATATATATATATATATATTGAATAAAAATAAAAAGCTATTCTAATTTACTTTTCGAAGAATAAAATTGATAAACAAAGACGGAAATCATTGATGACAGTCCATTCCAAGAGTCGAAGACTCAGTGAAACTTTGTTATATTCTTAATGTTTAAGCTATGAAAATTTAAAAAAAATCATCATTCAATCAAGAACACGATTCCTTACATTCAAGCTAGCGAAAAAAAAAAGTTAATAAGTAAAAGGAAAACAGACAAACAAACAAAAGAATCTACAGAAAACTCTAATGAAATTTGGAATGTAGCCCTGGTCGAATAAAAAGGCAAAAAATAAACCAAAAACAGGTACACATAACGTTTTAGTATGATTAGATTTGGTACCGAAAGAACATCAGATTAAATTAAACAGTAAACCGAATAGACACTAAAAAGACGCCAAGATTCCTTGGACTTGGTTGATAGCCAGTGAACTTGCTATAGAATTAATACTCAACGATTCTTTCATCCTACATTCTACATCATTTTGATATAATAAAAGATCCATTTTGATATATATATATATATATATATATATATATATATATATATATATATATATATATATATATATATATATAAAATATATGCCAATTCTTTATATGCTTAAATATTTCAATATATATTTGTATGCGTTTTTTATATATGTTAAATATTTGATTTTTAAACAGGAAAACAAATGGACATGTAAAAGACTCGAAGAAGTTTTAGACTTGGTTAATAGCCAGTAAACTTGCTATAGAAGTAATACACAACGATTCTTTCAGACGACGTTCTACGCTTTTGATATAAAAGATCCGTTTTTGATATATACATATACATTTCTTATGAATAATATCACTTGATAATTAGTAAGGATAATTCCAAAGAGGATATAAATCCAAAGAGAGTTAAATGTAAGAACAGAGCAAATATAATAATGAATACAGAATCCTTTAAAATCCATACAGGTGATAGTTTATTTCAGTAGACTCAGACGTCCATCTCTTCAGACCAAATCTGAAGAGATGGATGTTTTATACACGAAATAAACTATCACCTGAATGGATTTTAAGGATTCTGTATTCATTATATATATATATATATATATATATATATATATATATATATATATATATATATAATGAATATGGTAATTCGTATAGGTAACCCAAAGGAGGATGATATCCTGAGAGCTCAATGTAAATCCAGAGCTAATATTTTAAAGAAAAAACAGACCACTTTAAGGTACCATTATCATAATTTACTTTACCAGAGTCCTTTTAAAGGACGCCAGTTCATCAGATAGCACTTCCAAAAATGAAATGACCCATCAATTTTAATTTCATTTTTCGTTTCATTTCATTTTTTTAAGTGCTATCTGATGATCCGGCGTCCTTTAAAAGGATTCTGCTGAAATAAATTATTATAATGGTACCTTAAAAGTGGTCTGTTTTTTTTTAAATATATATATATATATATATATATATATATATATATATATATATATATATATATATTTTATATATTAAAAATATTTCAAGATATATTTGTATACGTTTTTGATATATTTAAAATATGATTTGATATTTTTAGACAGTAAAACGAATAGAGATGTAAAAGACGCGAAAATGCTTTAGACTTGCTTAATAGCCAGTGAAACTGCTATAGAATTAATAGACAATGATTCTTTCAGCCTATATTCGACTTGTTTTCCACACACCTTGATATTCGGACAAGTTTGCGTTCCAAAATTTCATCACCAGTGATATAAAATATTTCATGAAAGTTGCTTTAAACATAACAGATTCACTGGCAGCAAAGAGGAACTAAATTCAATGAATATTAACTGATAAGAAATTTGCCCCCTACGCATGAAAAGCAGAAACGAGGAGAACCGAAAATATAGTTTGAATGATATCATGGAAAACATGCTTGTGCCCAGTGAACGTTGGTGACACTAGCATTTTGGATAATTTATTTCTGTTAGGAACATCCATAGCTGTCGAAATTTATCGTGTTTTAGTTTTGTAGCCATAGTATCAACTCCAGAACTCCTCCGTAAGGTAGTGAAAGAAAAGAATAGACATCAACTGCAAGAAGGCAGAATGCATGGTTATTAGCAGAAGGGGCAGCCGAACATGCAAAATTACAAATTGGATATACCAAAATCGAACAAGTACAAAAAAAAAAATGTAAATATCTAGTAAGCGTTTTAACAGAGGACGGAAAGTGCGACACTGAAATCCGTAGGCGAATTGAGATAGCCAACGATGTATTCCAAAAGATAAGCAGATTATTAAGGAATGGTAAAGATTCGTTAGACCCAAAGAAAAGAAAACTGCACTGTCATATAATGTAAGACCTCGTATATGACAGTGAATGCTCAGAAAGCTCATCACAGATTAAGAATGAACCAATGTTAGCAAAAGAAGAGTCCAACATGGAAATTACAAAGTAGAGATACCAAAAACAAAAATCAAAAAAATTACAAAAAAAAAAAAAAAAAACAAGTATAAAAAAATAAATATCTGGGAAGTATTTTAATAGACGACCGAAAGTGTGACACTGGTAACCGAAGGCTCATTAGGATAGCCAACGATGCATTCCAAGAGTTAAGCAGATTATTAAAAGAATTTTTTTTAAACGAAAGACACTTGTGTGTGTTATTGTAATCTTCATAGCTGAATGTTGGCTTTCTTTCCATAAAACTGACATCCTTTTCAATAGCTTTTCAACTTCAGTCCAACTTTCATCATGATCATGTATCTTGTTGCAGATATGTCTCGTTGCTATTCTTTTTTCTTATTTCCATCACCTTTTTCACCAATACAGGTTATTAGGGTGAAATAAGTATATACGATTATCCAAAGAAAATTCCCTGAAAAAGAGAAATTTCAAATCAGTTACATGTCGCCCAAACAGTTCAAATATACATATCAAAATCATGGCCGGATATGTGGGATTCCAGATATGAAGGATTCCGGATATGAGGTATTTCGGATATAAGGGATTCTACTGTATATTTAACACAGACACACACATTGTTACAGTAAACGTCATTTGTGTTGAAAGACCTTAGATCGAGAATTCTTAATAATGAAAAATAACCTTTTCGTCCTAGGCCGGTTGATATTAATTTAGCTGTTTATTTTTACGAAAAAAAACTGGGATGTCAACACAAACACATGTATCCAATAAAAATAACGTTTATAGTTATAAGAAAACATATCTGAATATATATATATTCCAAGAGTTAAGCAGATTATTAAAAGACAGAAATAATTCGCTAGACACAAAGAAAAGAGTATTGAACTATGACGTGATATCCGATTAGTAGACCACGATCTAAACGATTAACACACACGCAAACTTTAGTATGACAACACTGTACACCGTCATTTAAAAGAACTCCAACAGCCTGTGAACAACTTTGCTATGGCCTACAATTTTGACCTTACGGTAAACATCGAGTAAACCAAGGCCCTTTTACATCCCACCCCAAATGCCATCTTTCCAGGTTTTGATATTACTATCTGTGACACAACTCTAGAACAAGTAGAGCATTTTCCATATCTTGGTAGCTTTTTATCAAATAAGTGCACCTCAGTAAAGGATGTGGAACATAGAATTGGATCTGCATAGAGGGCAAAATTCTGTTGTCATTTCAACTTTGCTATATAGTTGCGAAACCTGGAATCAATTTCGTCGCAATATCCAAAAATTAGTACGCTTTCAGCAGAAGAAGTTTCGTTCAATCTTGAATATCAACTGAAATTACTATTGGTCCACCACCAAAGTTCCATCAAAACATCGACTCGCTGATAATGAAACACTGTCTTCGATGGACTAGTAGTAAAGAATGGAAGTGTCAAGGTATCCACATCAAGTCTTATTCATTGAGCTCAATTCAGAGCAAAGACCACGGAGTCTCCCCACGCCATCGAAGCTAAACAGGGTATTAAAAGACAGAAAAACATTCGCTGGACACAAGGAAAAGAGAACTGAACTGTTATGTGATATCTGATTAGTAGACTTCGATCTAAACGTTTAACACACACGCAACAAATATCAGAACTTCAGTATACTGATGACAACGATGTCCACCGTCATTCAAAAGATCTCCGACAATCTGTGAACAACTTTTCTTATGGCCAATCATTGTTTTGGTCCTACGAGAAATCTAGAGTAAACTAAGGTTCTTGCACAACCAACCCCAAATAACATCTTCCCAGATTTTGATATTATTATCTGTGACACACCTCTAGAACAAGTAGAGCATTTTCCATATTTAGGAAGCCTTTTATCAAACAAATGCACCTCAGAAAACGGTATGGAACACAGAATTGGTGCGGCATCGAAGGAATTTGAAAAGCTAATCAAACGAGGCTTCGACAACAAAGATATGAACTTAACAACAAAAATATGTTCTATAATTCTGTTGTCATTTTAACTTTGCTATATGGTTGCAAAAATATGGGCACGTGGCCGAAGGGTTAGAACGTTCGCTTTCTGACCATGAGACCCCGGTTCGAATCTCCCATTTGTTCGATTTGTCAGGACGGGGATTTCTTGATGTTATCGGTCTGGAGTGGGGCTATCCCAGCGTGCGACAGCTTCTGGAAAGTGCGGGTAAACCTACGGTAAACATCGAGTTTCAAAATTTGAAATTGGGTAGACAGAACCCTTGTGAGCCGTCTGTAGCACGACGTCGTAAGTCATCTTGACCGAGGGATTGAGTGTGCTGACCTTGTTCAGATTGTTGATCAAGCAACATAACACGCTCTCTCCTAGAAACAGTAACTAAGTTCTGCTCAGCATAGTTGCAGTATAAACCACGTATGTGCCTGAGCCAGCGTCTGGAATAAGGATTGGCTAGACGCCCTAATAAACGGCAAACATCCAGTAAACCAAGGCCCTTTCACAACCAAACCTAAATACCATCTACCCAGATTTTGATATTAGTATCTCTGATACACCTATAGATCAAGTAGAACATTATCTACACCTAGGCAGCCTTTTATCAAACAAGTGCACCTCAGGAAAGAACGTGGAACACAGAATTTGATCTGCATAAAGGGCAAAATTTGTTGTCATTACAACTTTGCGATACAGTTGCGAAACCTGGAATCGATTTCGTCGTCATATCCAAAAAATAGAACGCTTTCATCGGAAAAAAGTTTTGTTCAATCTTGAACATCAACTGGAATTACTATGGGAGAACACCAACGTCCTTGGAAAGAGCCATTAGTCAAAACATCGAATCGTTGATAATTAAACACCGTCTTCGATGGTCAGGACATGTAGCAAGAATGGAAGAGTCAAGGTCACCACATCAAGCCTTATTCAGTGAGATCAATTTGGAGCAAAGACCACAGGGTCGCTCTCTTCGAGGATCTAAAGAACAACTCAAAATAACACCGAAAGCCACTGGACTTGAGCCTAAATCTCTGAAATATATGCATAAGACCGTAAAAACTGGCGGCGTTCCATCAACTTTAGGAAGAAAAACCTTCGAAGCCTCTAGAAGAGTAAAGAAGCCGAACGACTAGCAAAAAAGACTCGACAAGATCAACATCATCCACCACCATCATTGCCATAGAGCCAATACCATTAGCTCCCAGTCTTAGTATTTTCCCTTGCTCCCAACCCTCCAAGTTTCTTGATTCACCACTGCTGTCGGCTGGTATTGAACTCATAACTTCTTGGGTATAGTCAGTGGATCTAACCAGCGTCTTTATCCACTGGGCCATGAGTTTTTGTCAATATGGCAATGAAGATGAGAATAACAGTCCGAATAATGTAAATAATGCAAATAATCATAATACCTCATCTCAGAGATATAGAGAGATATTGAAGAATTGGCATGCTTAGTCATCAACGCCATAAGCGCAAAGGAAGCGATCAGAAAAGAAGAAATTAAATTCTCGGATAGGAAATAAAACCGCCGACGGCGATCGATATACCCCCATAAACTATGCCACTTACTCTGCAACCCACTACCCCGAGTTGCTCTTGGAACTTGTACAGGGTGCACATTATTGTAAAAATATGGATATCCTATATCAAACATCATTTGACTTCAATTTTTATCTCGTTAATGTAGATTTTGTTCCCGAGGAAGAAAATTATTTTTTCTGATAAAGCCAGTTCATCGATGAATCATATGAAACTAGAAATGTTTTCAGATTATCTTATACAGTAGAATCCCTGACAACCGGACTAAGAAGGCTTTCCGGATATGAGGAATTGGTTACAAAGTGCGGATATGAGGATTCCGGATATAAGGGACACTAAAACGAAGAAGCTATTCTCTGATGTTTCTTTATACAGTAGAATCCCTGACAACCGTACTAAGAAGGCATTCCGGATATGAGGAAATGTTTACAAAGTCCGGATATGAGGATTCCGGATATAAGGGACACTAAAACGAAGAAGCTGTTCGCTGATGTTTCTTTATACAGTAGACACCCTGACAACTGGACAAAGAAAGACCTTCTGGATATGAGGAATTGGTTACAAAGTACGGATGAGGATGAGGGTTCTCGGATACAGTAAATCCCTGACAACTGGACTAAGAAGGCAAAACGATATGAAATTGCCGATATGTTCGGATATACGGGACACTAAAACGATGTTTTCTTTATACAGTAGACACCCTGACAAATGGACAAAGAAAGACCTTCTGGATATGAGGAATTGGTTACAAAGTGCGGATATGAGGATTCCGGATATAAGGGACACTAAAACGAAGAAGCTGTTCGCTGATGTTTCTTTATACAGTAGACACCCTGACAAATGGACAAAGAAGGCCTTCTGGATATGAGGAATTGGTTACAAAGTCCGGATGAGGATTCCGGATATATGGGCCACTAAAACGAAGAAGCTTCTCGCTGATGTTTCTTTATACAGTAGAATACCTGACAACTGGACTAAGAAGGCATTCCGGATATGAGGAATTGGTTACAAAGTCCGGATATGAGGATTCCGGATATGAGGATTCCGGATATAAGGGACACTAAAACGAAGAAGCTGTTCGCGGATGTTTCTTTATACAGTAGAATCCATGACAAGCGGACTAAGAAGGCCTTCCGGATATGAGGAATTGGTTACAATGTGAGGATATGTGGTTTCCGGATATAAGGGACACTAAAACGAAGAAGCTGCTCGCCGATGTTTCTTTATACAGTAGAATCCCTGACAACTGGACTAAGAAGGCCTTCCGGATATGAGGCATTGGTTACAATGTGAGGATATGGTTTCCGGATATAAGGACACTAAAACGAAGAAACTGCTCGCCGATGTTTCTTTATACAGTAGAGTCCCCACAACTGGACTATTCCGGATATGAGGAATTGCTTACCGTAAAACGAAGAAAAAACTGCTGCTCGCTGATGTTTCGAATCCCTGACAACTGGACTTTTCCGGATATGAGGAATTGTTACAAAGTCCGATATGAGTATGAGGATTCCGGATATAAGGGACACTAAAACAACTGTTCGATGTTTCTTTAACAGTAGAATCCATGACAAGCGGACTAAGAAGGCCTTCCGGATATGAGGAATTGGTTACAGGATATGTGGTTTCCGGATATAAGGGACACTAAAACGAAGAAACTGATGTTTCTTTATACAGTAGAGCCCCTGACAACTGGAATAAGGCCTTCCGGATATGAGGAATTGCTTACAATGTCCGTATATGAGGATTCCGGATATAAGGGACACTAAAACGAAGTAGCTGCTCGCTGATGTTTCTTTATACAGTAGAATCCCTGACAACTGGACTAAGAAGGCATTCCGGATATGAGGAATTGGTTACAAAGTCCGGATATGAGGATTCCGGATATGAGGATTCCGGATATAAGGGACACTAAAACGAAGAAGCTGTTCGCGGATGTTTCTTTATACAGTAGAATCCATGACAAGCGGACTAAGAAGGCCTTCCGGATATGAGGAATTGGTTACAATGTGAGGATATGTGGTTTCCGGATATAAGGGACACTAAAACGAAGAAACTGCTCGCCGATGTTTCTTTATACAGTAGAGTCCCTGACAACTGGACTAAGGCCTTCCGGATATGAGGAATTGCTTACAATGTCCGTATATGAGGATTCCGGATATAAGGGACACTAAAACGAAGTAGCTGCTCGCCGATGTTTCTTTATACAGTAGAGTCCCTGACAACTGGACAACTGGATATGAAGAATTGCATTGTCCGTATATGATTCCGGATATAAGGGACAAAAACGAAGTAGCTGGATATGAGGATTCCAGTAGAATCCCTGACAACTGGACTAAGAAGGCTTTCCGGATATGGATTCCGGGATATGGAATTCCGGATATAAGGGACACTAAAACGAAGAAGCTGATGTTTCTTTATACAGTAGAATCCCTTACAACCGGACTAAGAAGGACTTCTGGATATGTGGAATTGTTTACAAAGTACGGATATGAGGATTCCGGATATAAGTGACACTAAAACGAAGAAGCTGTTCGCTGATGTTTCTTTATACAGTAGAATACCTGACAAGCGGACTAAGAAGGCATTCCGGATATGAGGAATTGGTTACAAAGTCCGGATATGAGGATTCCGGATGTAAGGGACACTAAAACGAAAGACACTTGTGTGTGTTATTGTAATCTTCATAGCTGAATGTTGGCTTTCTTTCCATAAAACTGACCTCCTTTTCAATAGCTTTTCAATTTTAGTCCAGGTTTCATCACAATCATGTATCACGTCTCCATCTTGTTGCAGATATGTCTTGTTGTCGTTCTTTCTTCTTATTACCATTATCTTTTGCACCAATACAGGTTCTTAGGGTTAAATAAATATATACAATTATCCAAAGTAAATTACCTGAAAAAGAGAAATTTCAAATCAGTTATATGTCCCCCAAACAGTTCAAATATACATATCAAAATCATGGTCGGGTATGTGGGATTCCAGATATGAAGGATTCCGGATATGAGGCATTTCGGATATGAGTGATTCTACAGTATATTTAACACAGACACACACATTGTTACAGTAAAGGTCATTTGTTTTGAAAAACCTTAGATCGAGAATTCTTAATAATAATTCTTCTTTTCGTCCTAGGCCGGTTGATATTAATTTAGCTGTTTATTTTTACGAAAAAAAACTGAATGTCAACACAAACCCATGTATCCAATAAAAATAACGTTTATAGTAATAAGAACACATATTTGAATATATATATATATATATATATATATATATATATATATATATATATATATATATATATATAGACGTTATTATAATGGACACTCGTATTTAAAAAAGACGACCTAATTTTGTTTCAAACAGTATGCAGTATATCGAACTGCGCATTCGTTGAATCTGAGAGGAAGAGACAGAGACGGGGAATATGGAAGGGAGTTACATAGATAGATAGATAGATAGAAAGAGATGTGTTTAGATTAAGTGATGAGATAGATAGATAGATAGATAGATAGATAGATAGATAGATAGAAGTCAATAATTTTTTTTAATAATATGTGGAAATCTCCACTTTTACCTGAAGACGGTCGCGAGACCAGAAACACGTGTCGTAAAATTATGTTCTCTTCTTTTTAATATACATACTTTTCTCTCGTTGGAACCACTACATTATATTTCTTATATATATATATATATATATATATATATATATATATATATATATGTATGTAAGTCAATTATTTATGTATATGGTTGAGAGGGAGGGAGAGAGAGAGAGAGAGGTTAAAGGGATATAGTTATGGAGAAATATGAAACGTTTAACTATGATGTTACAATAACAGTATGTTTCAAGAACGGTGCGATTGAAGCAGTCAACCAGCAGGTGTCATGTTTGAAAGGAATCGCGTTAAAACGTGTGCTTGGCAATTTGGGGAAATAAAATAATAATAATAATAATAATAATAAAAAACAACAACAACAGTTAATATGCGTTAATACCAAAGCTTTGATGTGAGCTGACTTTAATGATAAACAGCTAACGCTATTTGCACGTCAGCGAATGTAACGTGGCCGACAGAAATTTGAACTATTTTCCTCGTCTCTTTACCTCAAGCGCTATCCATCACACTAGAGTATCTCCATAATACGTCACTGTGTCTCATCTATAAATACACACATACACAGATACGCAAACATACACATACACAAGGATATATATATATATATATATATATATATATATATATATATATATATATATATATTATATATATAAATATAATTTTATATATATATATATATAATTTTATGTAAATATAATATTTTTTGTTTAAAAAATATGATTCCTTCGCTTCATAAGAGTTCTCAAGTTTCAAAAACGAGAGCCGAAATCATCCAAATAATTATTAAAATTAAGTTTAATTGAGGTCTTTAGTCCCGTTTCATCTTCAAGCGAAATTTTAGGAATAAGCTATCTCTCAGTTTACGTGTGTCTTTCGTTATTGTGGGAGTGGCTTTTCTTCGTTAAGTGGTCAGAGAGTTAATTCTTATCAATAGATTCATCATCTTCTGGGAGGTTTTGATAAGGTTGAGTAGGGTATCTATTTCAAGGCTAATGTTTGCGGTCATCTTTTATTTGGTCCCCAGTGAGGGATATTTTTATGTCACGCCTACAAGTCGTTATGTGTCGGGAGGATTGTGTTTTATTATTGTCCATCTGATTATCTATTTATTTATTTGTTTATTCAAGTGGGTGTTTTATATACAAACCGTATTGCACTGAATTTCAATTTGTTTGTTTTTTTGACGACTACAAAAAGGGTTATTTTTCCTATTTAATGATTTGGCTAAGCTTTTAAGACTTTTATTTAGCTATTGGATTTTTTTTCAACATGAAAAGGCGATAGACATAAGAGTAAGACTGAATGAGTAATGTTGAATAAAAATATAGTCTAATGTTAATTATGTTTTATGAATATGTCCTGAAGATGGTCTACTAGACCGAAACGTCCGACGTTGACATTATATTAACATTAAAACAGCATAATTGCATATTAGGATTTTTGTTTTTTTTTTTTCGTATATTTTTCTTCATATATATATATATATATTTATTAAAGACATTTTTATGTTTAACGTTGTTATTTATATATACAATTATTTAAGCAAATTTCTATTTATATAAACAGTATTAAACCGTCATTTACGCGCCTTAATGTCTCGGTCACAAAGAACCTTTTCATAGAAAATATTCGTTCTTATTGAACCTTTATAAACTTCAATCTTCCATGAAGATTGAAGTTTATAAGCAGTAAATTCGACGTCAGCGTAAATGACGGTTCCGTATAGGATGCAGGTTCGAATCCTGTCAAAGAACGAATATTTTCTATGAAAATTTCTCGGACATTCAGGCCGGTAAATGTTGTTTAATACTGTTTATCATAAACAGAGCATTTGCTTAAATACTTGTATCTATAAATAACAACGTTAAACATAAAAATGTCTTTAATAAATAAATTGTCGGACCTTGTCCATTTCTTAATATATATATATATATAATGTGAAAATAGGTTAATGAAATAAATTTTTACATGATTTTAGTCTAATCAAAGTTTGGTTTTATCTTAATAATCAATAGTATAAAATAATTCATTAAGATAAAGTAAAATCCCTCCTCCTATATGTGAGTGAATTCTGGAAAGTTGAAGAAGAGACTTGAAGTCACAGATATATCTTCGAAGATTCTGAAAATACCATAGAACGAACACAGAGCAATGTCGAAAGTTTATTTAAAATGTCTAGAAAAATATCTCTCTAAATATAATACGCCACATATATATTTCCTTTTTGTGTGTGTGTGTAGCAATTGAGGGTCAGTTTGCAAAATAACGATGACCCACCCGGTGCCGTGCTAACTTGGTCCCGTTGACGTGTACCGACATCGCTATCAAAGAGGGTTCGTATATATAATAAGCCACATATATCTTCAAGAATGCTTCTTTCATTTTTACAAATTCAATTTAAACTTGAAAAATTATAATTTAAAAAATTGTCGGAGGGGACAATTCTTGTAATCATTCATTAGACATATGAAGAGTTTTTTTTTTTTTTTCATTTATTTACATTGCATCTTTAATTTATATCATTTATGATAACAATTAGAAACTTATACAATTAAATAATTAGATAGTTTTAATGCAGTTTTTATGTTACGATTCGAAGCATATCTTATGGAATTTGGTAAAAGCTTCAGAAAAAAATAAATTAAAAAACGTATATGTCGGGTGATACGTTGCTCATAGTAGGATGAGAAATATGCAAACTCTAAAATTACAGGTTGAATCTGCGGACTGTCAAGGATTATTCAAACCTTCCAAAGTTTACACAAAAATATTGTGCTTTGGGGACTTTTGCAGTAAACATAATTTATATTCTTTATGATAACAATTAAAAACTTATACAATTAAATACTTAGATAGTCTTAATTCAGTTTTTATGTTACGATTCGAAGCATATTTTATGGAATTTGGTAAAAGCTTGAGAAAAAATAAATTAAAAAACATATTTGTCGGATGATACGTTGCTCATAATAGGACGAGAAATAAGCAAACTCTAAAATTACAAGTTTAATCTTCGGACTGTTAAGTATTATTCAAACCTTGCAAAATTTACACAAAAATATTCTACTTTGGCATCTTATGTCGTATACATAATTTTGGTTATAAATATGCAACATTTATGTGGATAATATACGGATATCTTTCCTTATGTGTTTATAAATTGTACTACATATGTTGAATAAAGAAAATAATTGTATAAATCATGTATTTTGTGTTCATTCCTCTTTTAAATAAGTGCTTTTTATTAATAATAGTTTACATGACAATTTTAACATTGCATAACTATTTCTTAATAAATTATTTACCAAATTCCAATTCAGTATCATTTAATTAAATTAATAACTGATCCCCAATGAGGATTCATCATTAAAAGAGGTATCATTGGATAGAAATATTAGTGAACATTGTTCATTATTAACGATAACAACGAACTATTTTAAATTACAAAATTGTACTTGAATTAAACAAAAATTACAATGTAATACATATTACTTTAAATACATTCCTTCTTGCCGTTGATTTTGACAGTACGGGTGCATTAGTTTCCAAATATTTATATTTATCATCAGGAAGAGAGAGTTGATATTCCTAGGGCCCAGAATGAGGAAAGAGTGCTTGGAAAATTCGATACTCACAGGACAGATTGAAGGCAAGATGGACACATGCGGATATATATAACTAGCAGCATGGCCCGGTGTTGCCCGTGCTTGATTCAAAAATTGTACGACTCATACAGCAATCGCTATCATTTGACTTAAAATATTTTTGCCCTTCCTTGCCTTTAAAGGAGTGCCCTTTTCCGTGTTGATGTTGCTACATGCCTTACTTTTTGCCTATCTCACACTGCGAATTTTGTCTAAGCTCTATACTAAACATTAAATCTTTTACGGAAAAAGAACTAAACAAAATGAACACAAAACGATCAGCTTTAAAAAAAAAGGACTCGTAACTGGAAAAACCGAATGAAAAAAGAATGTTAACAACAAATACTTTTTCACACCTAACCCAGTTCTGCGGAATCAGAATCAACGTTGAGTTTAAGCAAGCGAATGAGCCAATTGGAGTAAAGTGCCATGCAGATTTAAATTTTTCCCACTTGTGATGAATGCAGCTATCGATTTTTTTGCATGCTAGCATGCTAGTTAACATTCGTGTCAGTCAGCTGTTGGCTCTCACGCTGACCAATAGAATCTTCCTGCCGATTCGTGGTAGCCGGCTATAGGCTCTCAATCTGGCCGGTACAAAATGGCCGCAAACTACATGAAAACTTCCGTAGAAGCATGAAAAAATCGATTATTTCCACTATCGATGGGAGTTGGGAAATGCAATGTCGGTCTTGGTCTTCCCGCTAACTTGCAGCATGTGCATATAAAATTTGGTGCAAATCCGTCGAAAATTGCAGCCGTGCATTCGTTACACATACCCAAACACATCCTGCCTTTTATAGATAGAGATAATAATAATAATAATAATAATAATAATAATAATAATAACATCAACAACAATGGGATCTCCCGTCGTTTTCGGCGTATGGGGAAGCAGAAACTCAGCTTTTAAAACCAAACAGCCAGAGGCGCTAACTTCTTGATGTTATTGGAATGGGTAGGCGACCAAAGTGTGTGGCAAGGTAAAATGAAGACCTCAGGGTAAAAAGTATCAATTTTATTTCACGGGCGTTTCTTTAGAAAAGCGCGAGTGACAAGAAGTGGATTTTGATGCAATTTTTTAAAAAACATTTTTTGCTGCCACAAAACAAAGAAAAGAGAAAATCATTAAAAAAAATGATCTGAAAACCACACCCACGGGCTGATCCAGGCTTTGGGGATGAAATTGGCAAGAGGTATTTGTTCCAAAGCCTTCGAAAAGTTGTGCCAGTAGAAAGTCACAAGTCATTAAGTGTACAGGCCTTCAGAACGTTGAGTCAGCCAGGATAATGTGCTGTCTCTGGAAACTCCGATGATGGTTCGATCACCATGGAGTATAGACAAAATGTGGATGCGGAAAAAACACAATAATGGTGTCCATGATGAAGGTACCGACAAAAGGGATTCGCTTGCCGCCCTAGCAGACAAATGTGCCCGGAAAGGAATTGCGTGACTATGTATCTATCTGATTCTGTTATCTATCTATCTATCTATCTATCTATCTATCTATCTATCACAATCTTTTTTTATATCCCTCTCTCTGTCTTTTCTTTTTCTCTCTGTTATACCT
>CAHIKZ030002490.1:1132500-1182500 GCA_903632075.3 Acanthosepion pharaonis | reverse complement strand
TGAGATTGATAGATAGCTAATGAACAGACTGGGATAGATAGATAGATAGATAGATAGATAGATAGATAGATAGATAGAACAGACTGATATTGATAGATAGATAATGAACAGACTGAGATTGATAGATAGATAGATAGAACAGATAGATAGATAGATAGATAGATAGATAGATAGATAGATAATGAACAGACTGAGATAGATTGATAGATAGATAGATAGATAGATATGAATATAGATAGATAGATAGATAGATAGATAGAGTAACAAAACTAGAATATGATCATTCCAAAGTCTAAACGTCACAAGTCTTAATAAGAAATAAATCAATGAGACAAAAACGGAAAAGTGTGACGTATATTGACTGAAGAATAATGGTGGCAGCACAATGCGTAAATCAATGAGATAATCTATTGCAAAATATGCAATTTAGTTCCACAGTCTCGAATAACATAAATCTCTTATCAGAATCCGAAAGACAGTGTAAAAAAAAAAAAAGAAAGAAGAAAGAATGAATGAAAAACCAATAGAAATAAGATTATACCTATTTTCATGTCTAGCTCATTTTGTAACAAGATCGAAATGTAGAGTTAGCAATGAAATCCAACTCTGCAAATGTTATAATGGTCTACTGCAATAGATGGATAGAAAACATGTTTATCAGAACATCACCTAGCAGATTCCATAAGAATTCTGTTCGACAGAGGTTGGAAGGATGGAAAATTATTATTCCCGGGGACATTTTTTAACTCTACCAAGACTGGAAAGTGACGCCTGGGCTGCGCCTGCCCAAATATGGCATCAACACTCCATTTTCGAACTGATCTGGCGCTTATAAGGGTAAAGGATCACTTGAGGAATCAGGTACTTCCTGGAGCGGTCCGGATATTTATCAATTTTTTTTAGATATTTTTTTCTGATAAGTTTTTATTTTTTTTGTTTATGTCATATAGGAAGAAAATGAGTAACTACCGATACAGAGGATCGAACGTGACACTCTGGACTTAGAAATATATATTTCATATAGAGGTGGAAGGCTACTGACTGCAATGATTACTGAGTGATTATTGAGTGACTATTGAGTGGAACTATCCAGTCGAATTAGTGTGAATTATCTTAAGACGATGATTTGGGTTTTGATTTAGGACTAACCGGATTTACGCCAAGCTGCGCTTCTAACAAGGTATTCACTAAAATGGTTAATTATATTTGATTGACTTTTACTTCTTTGTTCTTGTTCAGTATTTATTTGCGGTTGTAATTAAATACTGTTTTATTTTAAAAATTGAAGTCTCTAGTCATGTTTAATTATGAAGGGCAACCGTACATCCCAAAAATCAGATTCCGTTTTATGGAAAATGGGCTCCCATTATGAACGAAGCTGTGCATCAAATCGCATTTCAGTATTTTAAGAGAGATTATGCCATTCTCTTATAAATATCTGCAAATGGTCATGGAATGAAAATGCAGAATTACAAAATTTATTAGCAAGTCTGCGTAAGTTACACGGGTCCTGATAATAATAATAATAATAATAATAATAATAATAATAATAATAATAATAATGGACAGCAAAGACAAAATGTCCCTCCTTATTGATACGTCATTCCCTGCAGACGTCAATGTATCTTTGAAGATATTCAAAAAGCTATCAAAATACAAGGACCTTGAAATAGAAATCTCAAAATATGACGCATGGGGACATTACCAATTCCATTTGTAGTTGGAGCCCTTGTATTAATTGGAAAATATTCCAATAGACACTTTGACGGGATTCCTTTTAGCCCATGCACAACTATGAAGGTATTTACTGAAATGGTTAATTATCTTTGGTTGACTTTGACTTCTTTATTCTTGTTAAGTATTTATTTGCGGTTGTAATTAAATACTGTTTTATTTTAACATTGAAGTCTTGAGTTATACTTAATTATTAACGGCCACCGTACGCCATGGAATGAAAATGCAGCATTACAAAATTTATTAGGAAATCTGTGTAAGTTACACGGGCCCTGATAATAATAATGATAATAAAATAATAATAATAATAATAATAATAATAATAATAATAATAATAATAATAATAATAAGAAGAAGAAGAAGAAGAAGAAGAAGAAGAAGAAGAAGAAGAAGAAGAAGAAGAAGAAGAAGAAGAAGAATGAATTGCAAAGACAAAATGTGCCTCCTTATTAATATGGCAGTCCCAGCAGAATTCACAGTATCTTTGAAGATCTTCAAAAAACTATCAAAATATAAGGAACTGAAATCTTTGGTTAACAGAACTCTCTTATCAAATGACAACAATCGGACTTCAAGAAACCTCGAAACTACAGAAGCATGGATGATGTACTGTGTCAAAGAACATGAAAGGAATAAGAAACTTTATTCAGTAATAATGGAAGCCAACAAATTCAAAAGGGAAATTCCAAGCGGGTGAAGAAGTGCAAATAAACCATAATGCACCTGCTGCAGCGACAGATAACCTAAAAAAAAAAAAAGAAAAGGCCAAAGCAAATGCAATGACCCAAATGCAAAAACGATAGCAAGATAATCCTCTTCTTTGTAAATAAATGTTTTATAGTACAGGTTTAAAAGCCAAATTTGAAGGTTTATTTTTGCTGCCCAGGTTCAATGCTTGCTAACTAGAAAGTGGCAAGCAAACATACTGAAAAACGATGGCAAGATAAGCCTCTTAATGGCAAATAATATGCCCCTACAAAAGAAGCTGATATAGATAAACCCCATACACATTGAATGTTTTATAGTACAGGGTTAAAAGCTGAAATTGAAGGTTTATTTTTGCTGCTCAGGTTCAATCCTTGTTAACTAGAAAATGGCAAGCTAACTTACTGAAAAACGATGGCAAGATAAGCCTCTTCCTGGTAAATAATCTGCCCTTACAAAAGAAGCTGATGTAGATTAACCCCATACACAGTGAGCGTTTTATAGTACAGGTTTAAAATCTGAAATTGAATGTTTATTTTTGCTGCACAGGTCCAATGCTTGCTAACTAGAAAAATGGCAAGCAAACATACTGAAAAAATGTGATGACTTTAAATCAGATTCTCTGGTGAATATCTAGAAAAAATTGACCATCTTGTAACAGGTTGCACGTTATTAGCATTCATCGAATATAAAATTTGAAATGATTGTGTGATTTAATATCTACACTTGAAAATATGCAACTTTTACGGAAAGGAAACTAAAAGATACTGGTATGAACATCCCCTACACCTAGTTAATGTCATAAGGCCCTTTTTTATAGGATTTTACAATCCATACAGGCAGACCAGTCAAATCTAATCGCACAGTCATCGTGGTCAAAGACAACAAAAACAGAATCTGCCTTCTTATGGTTATGCCAGTGCTTGCATATTGGAATATAATTCTGGAGATCTTTCAAAATACAAAAATCTTCAAATAGAAATCTAAAACATGTGGCACATGAGGACGTCAGTAATTCCAGTTGTAGTTGGAGTCCTCGGATTGATTGGAAATGTCCCGATAGACGTATTGAAGGGATACTTTGTATCCCATTACTTAAAGGAATGTAAAACATTTTACTTACAAGTACGGCTCACACATTGCGAAGAGCCTTATTTATGTAAAATGTGTGTCATCTTAGGGCTTATTTTTACAAAAATGCTCAGTGTAAAAATTCATGAAGCCATTTCTGACCTCAAAATTCATGAAGCCATTTCTGATCTTGAGACCCAGAAGGAAATGTATATTCAACAGTAATCAATAGAAATAATAATAATAATAATAATAATAATAATAATAATAATAATAATAATAACACAAAAATGTTTATAAACAATATATAATGTCTGGAAATAAATACAATTTTACAATCAAATCTCCTGAAAAATGGAAACTACGAAAGGATTAGCGAATATTTAATTCACTCGCTCGGTGAGTGAATGTGAATATATATATATATATATATATATATATATATATATATATATATATATATATATATATAATTGAATATGAGAGACAAGGTGCTTTTAATTAGTTTTTTTTAATTAATAAAAACAAAAACCCAACACTTAATATTAACTTTGAACATGGACACATTATATAGACAGTGTTTTGAAAAATGAAAATATTTTATAAAACATACATACAACAAACCATTTCTTATTTAACAGTTAAAATATTTAATCATTGAAAATGTCTAAATGTATAGCCGAAAACGCTCGAATAAAAAGAACATTTGGACTGTTTTTATATAATTTATCATCCGAAAAGAAAAAAAAATTATTAGATTGCTTGAGAAATTGTATAAAAACTAAATAAAAGCACCTTGTCTGCCGTATTGAATAAAATGTGCATGAAAGAAGGATTGCTGCCTAAATACACACACACACACACACACACACACACACACACACACACACACATATATATATATATATATATATATATATATATGCACATTTTATTGAACGAAAATTATAAGCAAGACGAAAGTAGAATTAAGAACATTATAATAAATGCACAACATCAGTTAACAAGAGCAAAAAAAAAAAAAGATTATTTATTACAAAAAATTCAAAACCTCTAACCTTATTGTTAGAAATAATAATTTCCTTCTTAGAACAAAATTAAATAGGGTAAATACTATTTACGAATTTAAATGCCTATTAAAGAATTGTATTCCTGATCAATCAAAAATTTGTAAATAATTATATAGGCCACACTACAACATGTTTGACATGCAGACTCACTGTACACCTTACTGACCATAGCTCAATTAGATCTCATTTAAATATTCATGGAGATCTACCGGACTCTATTCGTAACATACTTGTTGACAACACTAATATCTGCATGCAAAAAAAAAAACCTAAAAATAATGGAAGCCTTATTAATAAAAACAAAAAAAATACAACACTTAATAATATTAACTATGAACATGGACACAATAACTTCACTGTGTTTTAAAAAATTAAAACATTTTATAAACCATACATGCAGCAAGCTATTTCTTATTTAACAGTTAAAATATTTAATCCTTGAGAATTGCTAAATGTATAGCCGAAAGCGTTCGAAGAAAAAGACCATTCGGATAGTTTTTATACAATTTTTTATCCGAAATGAAAAAAAATTATTAGATCGCATGAGAAATTGTATAAAAAAACTAAATAATAGCAAGGTACTTTGATTTAGTTTTTTATACAATTTCTCATGTGATCTAATAATTAAAAAAAAATTTAAATCTCTAACCTTATAGTTAAAAATAATTCTCCGCTTAGAACAAAATTAAATAGGGCAAATATTATTTACGAATTTAAATGCCCAATAAGGAATTGTATTCCTGATCAATCAAAATTCGTAAATAATTATATAGAAAATTCAATGACGTGCATAAAAGAAATATTGCTTCCTAAACGCAAACACACACACACACACACACACAAACACACACACACACACATATATATATATATATATATATATATATATATTTATAATTGTTTCTTTTTTAAATTTAAGACATAAATATGTTATAAAATCACTACAAAAATAGCCATTTTGTTTCAACACCTCAGTGTCTTATCAAGTGATGATGTTCAATGTAATGGGTATATATATATATATATATATATATATATATATATATATATATATATATATATTATTAAATTTATACATTCTGAGAGAAAAAATAAATAGAAGCTATATAAATCAAATGAAGAAGCAAAAATGGGAAATACATTAAGATAGTGCCAAGAATAAAAAAATAATTCTTTCATTTCTGAAAGCAAAAAAACAGCATCTCTCTCTCTCTCTCTCTCTCTCTCTCTCTCTCTCTCTCTCTCTCTCTATCTATCTATCTATCTATCTATCTATGCATCTATCTATCTATCCTTCTCCTTTTTCTTAACTTAGTAACCTTTGTAACATTTTGTTACACCCGTTGGGATCCAACTCACTACCCACGATCTGCAAGATTGTCATTAACAATTGCATTCCGACGAGGCCACGTCAAGTTATTTTCTTTCGTTGGCGTGCATTTTAATTTTTACATATTCGCTTCTGGCTACCTGTGATGAAAAAGCGTTTTCAACCAAGTCGTGTTTGCAAATTGACGAGGGAAACGAAACGTGGAAATCCGGGTAATTATTACATACTGAGCCAGTTTTTAATCATCAATACTTTTATTTAAATACAATTTACAATAATAATAATAATAATAATAATAATAATAAAACTTAAGACTTTGGAAATGTACAATATCTCCCCCGTGATTGTAAATTTCTTTAAACACAGCATGGATATGTGGAAAACCACATTATACCTAAATCACACCAGAGGCAATGTCATCTCCAACCGACTGAATATTCGACGAGGAATCTTCCCCTGAGACTCCCTGTCACCCCTTTTGCTTTGTATGTTCTTAATTCCACTGACATATGAAGTAAACAACAGTAGCTATGGCTACAAACAAAATAAGAAAGTACTCAATCACCTACTCTACATGGATGATCTTAAAATCTTTGACAAAGAAGACAAGATGTTAAAGAGTCTCTTTAATACTGTAAAATGTTTCAGTGACGAAACAGGTATGGATTTCCGATTAGATAAATGTGCAAAAGTAACATTCAAGAAAGTGGGGATTACAGAAATACGCTAATTAGATTTAGATTGTGGCAAAAAGTTTAGGGAACTACGACAAGAAGAAGCCTATAGGTATGTAGGAACTAGCGAAGGAGATGGAATACAGCATACCTAAATGAAGAATAAGGTAAGAAAAGAGTACTATAGTCGGGTACATCTGTTAATGAATAGCAAGCTGAATTAAAAAAAAAATTAAAAAATACCCAGAATATGAAGCATAAACACCTGTGGTACGATATAGTTTCAATATTCTTAAACTGGACCAAAGCTGACATGAAGCGAATGGATGCCAAAACGAAAAAGCTTCTCACCCGCCACTGCATGCGCCATCTCAAATCTGATGTTGATCGCTTGTATGTGCCCAGATCCGAAGGAGGTAGAGGATTAGTTCAGCTAGAACTGTCTTACAAAACTCCGACTATTGGCCTTCAAAGAAGCCTAGAGACAACAGAAGAGTGGATGATGATCTGTGTCAAATAACATAAAAAATAGTGACTTTATTCACTAATAAAGAAGGCCAACAAGTTGACAATGGAGTTTATAGTGGGTGAAGGAATAAATTAAAACATGATACACCGACTGAAGCTGCAAAATACTTTAAAAAAGGTAAAAGCAAATGCAACGACGGCTAGATAAACCGCTTGACTGTCAATACTCTGCCCGTACCAAACAAGCTGATATAGACAAACACCGTACCCATCAGTATCTACGTAGTGCTTGGATAAAAGATGACACTGAAAGTTTTATTCTTGCTGCAGGGGTCCAAAATTGTGTTAATCCCAAATGCAGATTCTTTGATAAATATCCAGTGACAACTGAACATCTTGTATCAGGTTGCGCGGTATTGGCACCCACTGAATATAAAATACGGTACAACAGAGTGGGCAAAGATCTGCACTGGAAAATATGTAACTTTTGCGGAAAGTGAACTGCAAGAAATTGGTATGAACACAACCCAGATCCGGTTAGGGAGGTAAGACCTGTAACAATTTTAGGGGTCTTTAAAATACACGCAGACAGAATAATTAAATCGTCCTGGCATTATGATTAGAGACCGCAAGACAAAATATGCTTCCTTATTGATATGGCAGTTTCTGTTGACTGTAATATATCTTTGAAGATCTTCAAAAATCTATCAAAATACAAGGACCTTGAAATCGAAATCTCAAAAATGTGGCGCATGGGGACATTAACAATTCCAGTTGTAGTTGGAGCCCTCGTATTAATTGGAAAAGATTCCAATAGACTCTTTGACGATATTCAGTCACCCCCCCCCCTACACAAGGGTGTCATGTGGCACAAGGCCTTTTTAACGTGGGCATTCCGAGCCCGTGGGCTCGGCCAAAAATATGCCCATTGAACCCGTATAAACGGGTTCAGGGCCGGCCTACCTCCCCGAAGGAGGCTCTGCCCTTCGGCGTAGCCTATCTCGGGTTCCTCCCGTCCGTAGGAAGAGAGTTTAACCGAACAGTCGCTCAGAAAGTACTGAGTCGACTGACAATAGACTCTTTGACGGGATTCCTTGTAGCTCATTCACAACTAACAAAGTATTTACTGAAATGGTTAATTATCTTTGGTTGACTTTTACTTCTTTGTTCTTGTTATGTATTTATTTGCGGTTGTAATTAAATAGTGTTTTGTCTTAACATTGAAATCTTGAGTTATACTTAATTATTAACGCCACAGTACATCACAAAATGAACAGACTGAGATAGATAGATAGATAGATAGATAGATAGATATATAGATAGATAGATAGATAGATAATGGACTGTCATGTAGGTAGAAGATGAGTAACTACCAACAGCGAGGTTCGAGCGTGACACTCTGGAATTATGAATATATTTCCGCGAGATGGATAAATAGCGGTGTCAGGCTACTGACTGGAGTGATTATTCTGTGATAACTGAATGGAACTATCCAGTCGAATTAGTGTAAATTATTGTGCGTTGATAATTTGGGTTTTGATTTAGGACTAATCGGATTTAAGCCGAGCCGCGCTACTAACAAAATATTAACTCAAATGGTTAACTATCTTTCGTTGACTTTTACTTCTTTCTTCTTCTTAAGTATTTATTTGCGGTTGTAATTAAATACCGTTTTATTTTAACATTGAAGTCTTGAGTTATACTTAATTATGAATGCCCACCGTAAGCAACGTTAAATTAGATTCCGTTTTATGGAAAATGGTTTCCCCTTATTAACGAAGCTGTGCATCAAATCGCATTTCAGAATTTTAAGAGAGATTATGCCATTCTCTTATAAATATCTGCAAATGGTCATGGAATGAAAAGGCAGCATTACAAAATTTATTAGGAAATCTGTGTAAGTTACACGGGTCCTGATAATAATAATAATAATAATAATAATAATAATAATACCGCAAAGACAAAATGTGCCTTCTGATTGACATGGCTGCTCCTGCAGACTGCAATATATCTTTGAAGATCTTCAAAAAAGCTATCAAAAGACCTTGAAATCGAAATCTCAAAAATGTGGTGCATGAGGACATTAACAATTCCAATTGTAGTTGGAGCCCTCGAATTGATTGGAAAAGATTCCAATGCACTCATTAAAAGAATTCCTGGTTGTCCATCCCTTAAAGAAATAAAAAAAATGTCCTCTCAAGTACAGCCCACACCTTACGAAGTGATTTATCTATGTTAAATACTTGCGATTTATTTTTCAAATCTGATCATTGAAAAAAGTCATGATGCCATTTCTAACCTTAGGTCTCTGGTCGGGACCCAGAAAGAAATGAGTATACACCAGAAACCAAAGGAAATAATAATAATAATAATAATAATAATAATAATAATAATAATACGTGGATCTTGAAGTTGAAATCGGGTTTGATCGATCATATATGGAGGGAAAGAGCTAGTCGTCAGCCGCTGTGGAATGAAATAAAAATACTGGACAACTAAGAACACTGGAGAATTAGACATTTGAATGAATCTACATATATATATATATATAATCTAGTATATATATATATATATAATAAGCTAATTTATTCTCCTGGAACAGAGCCTTCGGATTTCCATTTGTTCTCGTCTCTACAGAACAATTCAAATGAGAAATTGCACACCGAACAGTCAGCTTAAACCTACATCACAACATTCTTCCAACAAAAACTGCGATGTTTCTACAAAAATTCCATCAACAAGCTTGTAGGACAAAAGGAGACAGTTGTTAAAATCAAGGGAGATTATTTAATTGACTAATAATATTTTTTTTATGTGTGTAAGTATATAATATTCCCTTTTTAATTATCTAATCGTGTAGGAACATTTGCAATATATAATATAGCACTAATATGGATATAAAAAACATAGCATTGCATCTAGACATATGGTTCTGTTGTTAATATTTCGGTCTATCACGTGGTATGACGTCACAGAACTGCATCTTGAACTTATATCCCGCGTCTGCTATTCCGTGTCTGTTATCATCGCATAGCAATATTCTATGTGAACATAACAGAATATCGTCTTTGATGGTAAATATCTTTGTTTAAATGTCCGTATAATCGCCCTGAAGATGTCTCAAGTGAGCCGAAACTTTAGATCAAAGAACGTCCAAATGTTGAGTATTTTTTGTCTATATTTTCTCCCGAAATTAAAGCCCGCATACGAAGTATAGAACGGCTCATGATCAAACATAATAGCCATTCGTTGCCTGTTATATTTAACATTATATGTTTGAATAAAGAGCTGCTGCCCCAATACATTATATATATATATATATATATATATATATATATATATATATATATATATATATTTATTTTTTTTAAAAATGATTCCTTCGCTACATAAGAGTTCTCATGTTTCAAAAAACGAGAGGCAAAACCATCAATATAATTATTAAAATTAAGTTGAATTAAGGTGTCGAGTCCCGTAAGCGAAAATTTAGGAATAAGCCATCTTGTGGTTTGCGCGTGTTTATAAGTATGGTCCATTGCAACATTAATTACTATGGAAACGGCTGGACAGACAGTCAATTCTTATCTACAGATTCGTCACCTTCGGAAAGGTTATGCCAAGGTAGAGTGCGGTATCTATTTCAAAGCTAATGGTGGCGGTCACCGTCTAGTTAGTTTACAGCGAAAGATATTTCATGGCGCGACGGCAAGTCGTTAAGTGTCGAGAGGATTTTGTTTTATTATTATTATCTATCTGTTAATCTCTTTATTTATTTGTTTATTCAAATGGCTGTTTCATATACAAACGTGTTGCACTGAACTACAATTTGTTTTTTTGACGACTTCACAAAGGTTTTTTTTTTCTATTTAATGATTTGGCTATGCTTTTAAGACTTTTATTAAACTATGGAATTTATTTATTTATCTATTTTTTTATGCTAATTATTTAACGCGAAAATTTGTTGATGTCGGCAAAAAACCTGCCTATGGTTTAATAAGTTTTCATTATATAGAAACTTAATGATGTGTAGTTTTTCGTGTAGGCATAAAGGGCATGGGTCATCTCATGCCCTTTATATATATATATATATATATATATATATATATATATAGAGTGAGAGAGAGATAGAGAGAGAGAGAGTATAAACTTGGACAGCTAGCTAGCTAGATATTAAATAAATTTAGATAGATAGATAGATAGATAGATAGATAGATAGATAATGGATAAATTAGGATAGATAGATAGATAGATAGATAGATAGATAGATAGATAGATAGATAGATATGAATAGGTTCAGACAGACAGATAGATAGATAGATAGATAGATAGATAGATAGATAGATAGATAGATAGATAGATATGAATAGGTTCAGATAGATAGATAGATAGATAGATAGATAGATAGATAGATATGAACAGAATGAAAAGTATAAATAGATAAAGATATGGATATGAATAGAATAAAAAAGATAGATGAACTTGTATAGAGGGATAGATAATGAATAATCTGCTACAGATAGATTAATAAACAGATAAGGAATAAACTCGTATACACACACACTGTTATAGATAGATAGACAGATAGATATTAACAGAGTGAAAAATATAGATAGCTAGCTAAATAAATAATGAAATCACATCATACCTACTGACAGCCATATTAAGAAGAAAGCTAAATCTGCCGGAAGGAATTATGAATATATGCATAAGTGCTTCCAAAATTACACGCAAACCAACATCCATTTCGCTTTGTCAAGAATCGTGGTGAAGCAAATCTCCTGTAATGGCGAAGGGGGAATACAGGCAGAGGAATATGTCGGCCGAGGGCAAGTCTTCTATACAGGAAAGGAACTTGAAAATGGAGGTGTAAATCGAGAGCGAATCAGAAAGAAGAAAAAAATGGCAGTTAACTTGAGACACGTACGGAAAAACGGCCGACAAAGCCAGTCGACTGTTAGAAGCAAGTCAAGGGACAGCGTTTTATAAATATTAACGTATATGCAAAAGAACGAGGTGCCAAGCGCCATTGACAAACTGCTTCGCGATTGGCTGACGTGAGCTGTCACTTTGACTAATTATAATAAAGGAAATCTAAATAATTTAGAAACGTGATTCATTTTGGAGTGTCTATGGCAGTAATGTCAAGATGGCCTTAACCAGTGGTTCGTGTCGGCCTCCAGGCCGCCATCTGGGTTAAGGGTTAGCATCGATTTTTGAAATGGGCTCTCGGTATCCGGGGGAATAAGGGGCGGCCGAATCAATTTGGTACCAGCGTTGAAGTGACGCTGCTGGTGATAATATAGCCCAAGTGTTGATGTGTTTGTCTTTTTATATTTGAGTGTAGTTCTGCTTGGGTTTGCGTGTAATGTGGCGCTTAACGACTAGAAATATGAACTCTTCGAGCTGAGATCGAATTCCGTCCTAATTTGTCACGTTCATTTTCGCACATATACGCCTGGGGAAGGCATGAAACCATCTCTTCTATCATTCTCCCAACAGCTACGCTAGGCAATCATACTCAAGATTAATCACTGATGTTGCAGCTAGAACATATGTGGTGCGACTACAGCCCAAATGGCTAACTGAATTGATTAAACTAGAAAGTGTTTCTAAAAAGATTTTTTAAAAATGTAGATATATATATATAACACATTTAAACAACGCTGATATTTCTATACAATTATATATATATATATATATATATATATATATATATATATATATATATATGAAATTTTTTGAAAAAACAAACAAAATCCTTAAATGTAGTTAAATGAAAGAAATGTCGACGTCTGACGTTTCGGTTTATTAAACCTTTTTCAAGACAATATTCATCAAAATACAATTCAGTTCAATATGACAAATACGATGGACATAAAAACACAAGTCTTATTCAGAACAGATAACTGAAAATTTTTAAAATGATCAGCCTTCCGTCTAACATGGTCACGCTGTCGTCACATGGGCGACGCTTTCATAACGTATTCCTAAAAGTTTGTGATTATTTTGAAATGAAAAAGAAAAAGAAAATGAAAAGAATTGTCGCCCATGTGACGACAGCGTGACCATGTTAGACGGAAGGCTGATCATTTTAAAAATTTTCAGTTATCTGTTCTGAATAAGACTTGTGTTTTATGTCCATCGTATTTGTCATATTGAACTGAATTGTATTTTGATGAATATTGTCTTGAAAAAGGTTTAATAAACCGAAACGTCAGACGTCGACATTTCTTTTCATTTAACTACATTTAAGGATTTTTGTTTTTTTTTCAAAATTTCTTCATTCTGTCGGATTTATATCCATTTACACTTTGCTTATATATATATATATATATATATATAAGACATTTTATATTATACGTTTTTTTATAGATACAAATATTTAAGTAAATGTTTGTTTATAATAAACAATATTAAACAATATTTACCGGCCTGAATGTCCGAGAAATTTTCATAGAAAATATTCGTCCTCCGACAGAATATTTTCTGTGAAAATTTCTCGGACATTCAGGCCGGTAAATGTGGTTTAATACTGTTTATTATAAACAGAGCATTTACTTAAATATTTGTATCTATAAAAAGAATGTATAAACATAAAATATCTTACAACAATTGTCAGACTTTGTCCACTTAATGAAATGGGCAAAGACAGTTATTTAAAGATATTTTATGTTTATACATTCTTTTTATAGATACAAATATTTATGTATTTATATATTTAAAATGTCTTAAAATAATTGTCGGACTTTGTCCATTTCATAATGTGTGACGTCATTTGTTTACATTTGATACGCCATGAGCAGATATGAATGTACGTGAGAGATTAATGGAAGATTGAAGTTTAAAAGCAATAAATTCGACCTTGCTAACCAACCTTTCCTCTGTGTCCGAAACGGTTAAAAGGCACATCAGGCTATATGACGGTTCGTATAGGATATAGATTCGAATCCTGCCGGAGGACAAATATTTTCTATGACAATTTCTCGGACATTCAGGCCGGTAAATGTTGTATAATACTATTTATTATAAACAGAGCATTTACTTAAATTTTTGTATCTATTAAAAGAATGTATAAACATAAAATGTCTTAAAATAATTGTCGAACTTTGTCCATTTCATAATATATATATATATATATATATATATATATAAAAATGGGCAATGTCCGACAGTTATTAAAAGATATTTTTTATGTTTATACATTCTTTTTATAGATACAAATATTTAAGTATTTATATATTTAAATATCTGAAAATAATTGTCGGACTTTGCCCATTTCATAATGTGGGACGTCTTTTGTTTACATTTGGATAGGCCATGAGCAGATATGAATGTACGTGAGAGATTCATGGAAGATTGTAGTTTAAATGCAAAAATATCGACCTTTCTAACCGAATGATCCTCTGTGGCTCAATCGTTTATGGCACGTCAGGCTATATGACGGGTCCATATAGGATAAAGGTTCCGTCTTGATGGAGGAAGAATATTTTCTATGAAAATTTCTCGGACATTCAGGCCGGTAAATGTTGTTTAATACTGTTTATTATAAACAGAGCATTTACTTAAATATTTGTATCTATAAAAAGAATGTATAAACATAAAAATGTCTTAAAATATATATGTATGCATGTATGTATGTATATTAGCTTAAAAGCCGTCCCATCGAGTGGAATTTAAGATAAATCCTGTAGAGGGTTCTTGATAGGACTTTCATCACGATATGCGTAGATGCGATAGGTCACAGTAAACTACAGAAGAACTGAAAATTGGTCGTTGCATTTAAGTATTGCATTAATATTTAAGCTTACCTTTTAAAAGTTCAACGGTAATGCCCTTGCCGCCACTTAATTTAAAAAACAATTTGATGCACGTAGGTCCTTACTTTCCGTACAACTTGGCTAACATTCTAACGTTCTGCCTTCGGGCGGAGAGGAACCCGGACGAGGCTCCGCCGAAGGGCAGAGTCTCGTTCAGGGAGGTTGACCAACCCGATCCCGTTTATACGGGTTCTACTGGCATTTTTTGGCCGAGCCTATGGGCTCGGAAACCCTACTTGGCCTTGTGCCACATGCAACCCTCGTGTGGAGGTTGACTGCCCCTGAACCCGTTTATGCGGGTTCGAAGAGGGAATATTTTTGGCCGAGCCTACGGGCTCGGAGATCCCACATTAAACCCGGCCTTTTGCCACATTTAACCCTCGTTTAGCTAAATATCACTGACTTTCCGTACAAAGAATTATATTTTTTTATTTCATCGGTGATTTTCGTTGGATTTCGCAATTAATTTCCATTATTCCCAAATTTATTTCCAAGTTATAAAAATTGTTATCGTTCAAAAAAATTCGTTGCAAAAAATCACATGAAAAAAAAATCGTCCGAAACATTCACAACAATGAAAAATTGGGAATACAAAATTTCAGGATTGTGGGTCCTGATCCGCCCCGGGGTGGCCTTTTTTTTCTTTTTTTTTTTCCACGGAATCGGTCTGATTCCAAAATAGTACGATATGTTGTCCTACTGCCTCTAGAAGTAAATTTGAAAACACGGAGAATTTTATTTTGAAAAAATGTAATTAGAGAACAGTTTTTTTTTCATTTGAACATGAGCTATTGTTTCCTATTAATTATTTATAACAGTAGAAGACAAGATGACGGAATACGAAAACAATCTTAGTAATGAAAACTTAGGAATAGCCAATTTCAGGATTGCGTGTCCAGAACCGGCCCGGAATGTTTTTCCAGAATGGTATGTGTTGGCTACGATATCTAGGATATCTAGTGACTGACACATTATATATATATATATATATATATATATATATATATATATATATATAGCTGTTACCATGGAAATTTTGATTTCAATTATTAAAACACGTAAATTTCAGAAATACGTTATTCCAAAAAAAAAAAAATTCGCTTGAAGATGGAACAGAGCTTACTTTAACTCAATTTAATTCAAATAATTATATTGAAGTTTTCGGCTCTTGTTTTGAAACATGAGACCTCTTATGTCGCGAGTTGGAATCATATTTTAAATAAATAATTATATTTATGCTCTACTCCTGTATCGAGCACTATTTTTTAAAAATAATAACTAAAAATACTAAGGAACTTTGGATTATTTACCTAACCAGTTTCTTCCTATTTTCTATATATATTTTTATATTTTATATTTATATATATATATATATATATATATATATATATATATATAGAGAGAGAGAGAGAGAGAGAAAGACTTTTATCATACAGTCTCAGTTACGGTGGACTGGTCATGTCTTGAGAATGTCTGATGACAGGATACTCAAGATCCTAATGTACAGCCAGTTAGAGCAGGGCTTCAGGAATGTTGGACGCCCATGGCTAAGATACAAAGACAAGCTGAACTGCAACTTGTCAGTAGTCAATATGCCACATAACACCCTTGAGTGCTTAGCTTTGGAGCGGGTAGAATGGAGATCATCTTGTTTTAGTGGACTCAGCAGTTTTCAATCTGCTTGTCTGAATCATCTTCAAGAAGCGAGAGCAAGATCTAAAAGGTCAACCAATGTAACAGTGATCTCATCTCACAATTCTCACACCTGCTCCATATGTGGCCTCCTTTGTAAATCACTAGCGGGTCTTAAATGCCACTTAAGATTAGCGCATAAACTTTCATAACTGAATCAATAAGCTGGCAGATCCTCATACGTCGAAACCGAGAAGAGAGTGTCCATTATATATATATATATATATATATATATATATATATATATATATATATAGAGAGAGAGAGAGAGAGAGAGAGATAGGACTTGTTAAATATGTGAAAATTTCTGGCACCTTACCCTACCACCCTTACGTATCTCAATAAGGATAGATTTAAACATATTCTTATCTCTCCCTTCCCTCTAGAATTTCGATCATATCGGTTGGCCTTCTCCTACCCCTCTCTTTATCACCTTACATCAGCTTAAAACTACCCCTCAAAAACTTGTATAAAAATAATAATATGTAAATTTTTAAACCATTTTCTTTTATGCTTGGAAATGTGATCTGTGGGAGCAGGAAAAGACTCCCATTCCTGGGGAAATAAAATATAATCTATGAACCCTTAACGTTGTATGTTTTAATTTAACTACACACACACACACAGACACACAGCGGCACTCACACACACACACACACACACACACACACACACATATATATATATATATATATATATATATATATATATATATATATATATGTATGATACTTATTATAAAAAACACAGGTCGTGTGTGTCTGTTCGTTTATATATTGATCGGATTCCATACATTTTTCAACCGATTTCAACAAAACTTCACAGGACTGCCTAAAATTACCTTGCGGTGGTTCTGACAGCGCTCAGAATTGGAAAAACACAATTGTTTTTGCACGAAATCAATTTGAAAATATGATTAAGAGGCATTAATGGAAAGGGGGACAACTCATATCGAGTTATACTTATTATAAAAACCCAGGTTGTGTGTGTGTGTGTGTGTTCGTTTATATATGGCATCGAATTTCCTACATTTTTCAACCTATTTCAACAAAACTTTTTTTGGACAGGTAGTGTTTTTATCCTCTTGCACACTTTTTTCTTTATTTTTACATTCAGAATGCTTTAAAAATTCCATTTACAAGACAATTGTTTATAATAAAATTCTATTCAATCGGTAGACTCATAACGATTGAAAACAATGTTTTTGTTTGAGTTTGGGTTTGACCATTTCGTAAAAAAAAAAATTACTTAAGACATGCGTATCCGTCAACCTTAAACAATAATCTTTGTCAATTTTATTTTTCAGTCTTTATGATGGTCGATACTTGATCTATCTTTTACTGTTACATCCTCTACTGCTAGTATATATATATATATATATATATATATATATATATATATATATATGTGTGTGTGTGTGTGTGTGTGTGTGTGTGTGTGTGTGTGTGTGTGTGTGTGTAAATATATAGAAAAATAGGAAAGAACACGTTAGGTTAATAATCCGAAGTTCTTTAGTATTTTTGTTTTTATTTTTTAAGAAAACAGTGCTCAATACAGAGGTAGAGCTTAAAATGAATTTAAAAGTAGATGGAGACAATACAAAAGCTCTTTCAATAATATTAGAAGTAGAAATCAGACATCTCTATCCAAATATTTTTGGCATTTAAAGGAAATGAATAAAACACCAAAAGTAAAATGGAAAATAATAAATAGAACAAGAACGTGTAAAACTTGGGATGACCCATGCCTACATGAAAAACTACACTTTATTAATTTTCTAAATAATGAAAATTTATTAAACCATAGGCATAGAGACATAGACCATAGAGTTAACGGTTTTTTGCCGACATCAACAAATTTTCGCATTAAATAATTAACTTCATTTTTTTTTAAATTACATAGTTTATTAAAAGGTTTAAAAGCTTAACCCAATCATAAGATAAAAAAAACCCTTTATGAAGTCGTCAAAAAACAAATTGTAGTTCAATATGACGTATTTATATACAAACAACCCTTTTAGAAAAAGAAATTCATGAGTCATTTAACGGCATAACAATAATGACGATAACTCTTTGTCACTGGAACAGACTAGACAATATGCATCTAATGAATGTCTTCATTCGCTTTAAAATAGACACCTCGACCCTTTCTTGACTTGACCTCTTTCCGAAAGTAACTAATATGTTGATACAATATATTAACCCTTACGCCCTTTATTGAAATTATTACTTCAGCCGTTTCCATAGTAATTAATTTTACGAATGAATATGCTTATAAAGCTGCGTAAATTTCAAGATTAGTTATTCCAAAAAATTCGCTTGAAGATGAAACAGAGCTTTATACTTTAATTCAATTTAATTTTTATAAATAAATTGAAGTTTTTTCTCCTGTTTTTGAAACATGAGAACTCTTATGTAGCGAAGGAATCATATTTTTCAAAAAGAATTATAATATATATATATATATATATATATATATATATATATGATGGACTCTCCCATCGAGATCGATGTATGAGGATCCGACAACCACGGACTAATTATCTGCATGTCTATGATGGGCATGACTTTTGAGACTGGCTCGAGAATTGCACAAAGGACGACAAACAGTGCAAGAGAATGCATTGTATCCAAGTGCAGCAGGATCACTGTTAGATGCCTTATTTTGTTTTCTCGTTTCATGTAGTCGACTGATGCTTACTTCTCAGTGCAGCTATATCAATGTTGTACTTCTTTAGCTCCAATGCGACCAGAGCTGTTTTTCTTTCTGGTGCTGAGTTGTTGTCCTGGAGAGTTCGTACATCCAGTTGCCAAGATGAAGTTGTTGTTTTGTATAGACTTACGCAGTAGCCGGATATGTGTGGAACAAATTAGATGTAGTTGTCAGCAAACCAGCACAATGATTTGTTTCAAGTGGTGAAGGCTTCTGTCTGACCATCCACACATTTCGGATCTGTCGATAAAAAAGTAACGGCGCAAAAAACTTGCCACGGAAACTCCGAACGACAGTCCGGATGTGTTATTATCGCGGAGTTTATCCTCTCCGGATCACAGTTAATATCAACCGGTACACGCCTCTCGGCAGACACATGCAATATAATGACCGGGTTAAGGTGTCATGAGTTTTCCTTCCCATCTGAAGTCTTTTTATTGTGAAACCAACACTAAAAGAATTGCTAACCAAAACTCAGAGAGATTCCTTTCACCTTCATCAAAGGCTGCTAGCTCGCGCAACGTCTCTAATCTGGTACTTTTACATAGCGGGAATATATATATATATATATATATATATATATATATATATATATATATATATATATATATATATATGTGTGTGTGTGTGTGTGTGTGTGTGTGTTTGTGGTGTGTGTGTGTGTGTGTCTGTGTCTATGTGTGTGTCTGTGTGAGTCAGTTATGTGCCATGCGGGATACACGCTTAGGCGATCATCTTTCGATACATTCCCGCAGTATGTTGTCATTTCTTTCTGCGGTAGAACAGTTGCCATCCAAGGCTATAGAACCCGGTGTGTACTGTTATTTACCCATAGCTTGGGGGAGAAGGAGAGGATTCATACCTTTCTCAAGGGTTTCAGCATGTAAGTAAAATTAATCGATTCGACTGGAAATCGAATACTCGGATACATCAATAATACATTTATCGCTGCAATATTCCCTAGTATGTCTGGATGACATGTCTAAGCATCAGTTTTCTTGAAATGTCAAAATAAAACACCCATTTCCAACCTCTGACCGTATTTCTATATTTTGGCGTAGACCTGACGTTTAATTCGTAAATCTAGACATACCTACAAATAAAGTTTTAATTCTGACCTTATGCTCCACTTTAACTACCGAAAAGATGTAAAGATTTGTTTTTAGATTTCCCTGATAAATTATATTTATCACAAGTTATCTACCATCACCTGAAGAAGTACCATCTTAGTGTTGAAACATGAAAGTTTTTGTGTAGTGATGTAAAATGTTTTTATTGTAATTTATTATAATAAAAATATTATAATATATATACACGAGTTTGTCGTTGCTTGGAAATCTTTCCTGTAACAAAAACAGACTATCATTATTGTTTTGTCCGTGTATTGTTTAATATATTGAAATGTAATTGTCATCTTTGATAATGGCTTATGTAAGCCGAAAGCTTAGATAAGATTAAAAAACATGTATCAATATGGTGTTTTTCTTTCATCTTTCAATGATAATATTAAGCTTATCAGACAATATGAAAGGAGTTTACTTAAAATAAATAGACAAAATTGTCTGTATTATTTAATGAAACATGCATCAATATATATATATATATATATATATATATATATATATATATATGATAAAAATATAGTTTAAAAGTATGGTATATTTATAGGATATAATTCTCAGTATCAGGTATAGAGTGTATTTAAATATAAAATGAACATTGAAGTCAATACCCATTCTGATTCATGCTTAAACGCAATCTTCAGGCCATGTGTGTTGGGTTCTGGCTCGACTATTTATATATGCTGGCCAATAGTGGATTTTGGGTAGCATAAACACAAGCAAACGTAATAACTTTCAAAATTATATGTGTTATATATTTTTAATATTATGAGGTTACATATTTCACAGTTTTCTTTTATTATTTTTACATTTTTTTAGTCAAGTATTTTCGCTTGTGAAAGGAGTAATTCCTTCAGGAATTGAAATATTGGGAAGAATCCGTGGCGCAAATATATATTTTGGTAAGTTTCGATATAAAAATTGGCGAAAGTAGGCATATACTTCATTTCCAGATACATCTATGTACCGTAAATGATTTTCCAAGCGTCACTTAGATGTTGTATGAGGTCGAATGATGGGCCCCACTGTGAGTATTGTACTTACTATTTAGTCTCAATTGATCTAGCGGAAAAGCTTGCTAGGCGTTACACGATGCAGGGTCGGCCAAAGATTTTATGAGTGTAGCTTAGATGACAAATTCCAAAAGTTGGGCAGAGGTCTGCGAGACAGGAGGATATCTTTGGTAACAAAGAAAAAAAAACTGAACTCTTACGTGTCATCTGTCTTTCTTTACAGTAGCGAATGTTGGAGGATTATCTCAAAGATGAAGAAGAGACTCGAGGCGACGGAGATACGGTTCTACAGAAGGATGATGAGGATATCATGGACCGAGCGTGTGAGCAACGATGAGATCTTAGAGAGGTTGCAAACAAGAGGTGGCTTCTACTGCTTCTTCAGGAAGAGGCAGCTAAAGTTTCTGGGACACTTAGTGAGGAAGGAGGGCCTGGGGAATCTGATACTCACAGGTCGAATATAGGGAAAAGGAGAGAGGGGAAAACAACGCGTGATATACCTGGCGGACTTAAGCAGGTGGTTTATGGAATATGGTCTGGGGGAGGAAGCAGAAGAAAGGAACTTGATGAGAGCTGAAAGGGATAGGGGGAGGGGGAGGGACATGATCGCCTACGTCCTGAAAGGACATGGCACATAAAAAGAAAGCTTAGATGTTGCACAAGGCCGAAACTATGGGGTACCCAATGAGGATCGAACTTACTATTTAGTCGTAATTTGTCTAGAAAGATATGCTTTGTAAACACTACACCGCGTCGAGTTTTACAATGTTTTTCTAAGAGTAGCTTAGATATGGCACAAGGCCGAAGTTATGGGGCACACAGTGAGTATCGAACTCACTATTCAGTCGTAATTGATATATCGATACAGAATTGGTAACCATTACACTACGTCAGTATACGCAATGATTTTCAAAGCGTACCTTATATGTGGCACCAGACCGAATGTATGGGGTACCCAGTGAGTATCGAAGACACTATTCCATCGCAATTGATCTACCTAAACAAACTTGGTAACCATTACACCATGTCCGGGATGACACAACGATTTTCTAATCCTAGTTAATATGCGGCACACAGTGAGGATCGAACTCACTATTCAGTCATAATTCTAGATCAATTATGACTGAATAATGAATTCGATCCGAGACAAGTTTACTAGCAATTACTCCACGTCGAAGGGCCCGTAACTTTTTATATATCAGTCAAATTTTGTTTCTTCTTGGCACTAACATTAAAACTTTTACAATTAAATTTTCTAATGCATAACATCTGTAAGAAATAAATCAATAACCATGATTTTCTGAGATTTTCTAGAAAAAAAGTGTGAATATTAAATTCAATTAATAGTCAATTACAGTCTTAATGTTATTACAGACAAGAGGAGTTATGCAAACGCTTTTAATCAATACTTGTTAATGATTAATATTTAATTAATAAATGTGTTGCTTGTTTTTAAAAGCCACCGCAATAATTAAGGGGACTAGATTAATATGCACTAATAATTAACATTTATTGATTAATTCTCAATTGAAAATATCGGCGTATATTATACTCAGTTAATTAATTTGGCAGAAATACGATTTAATTAAAAGTGTTAATTTTCAGTGGTGTTCATAAAATCAAGCGTTTTACAATAAGGTTCAAAAAGTCGTACAGATTGTATCATGTATGAGCTTCTTGAACGTCTGCAAAAGCACAGCTCAAATACCAATGGTTGAAAGACCTCAGGAGTGATGTCAAGCCATGTATTGTTAGCTGTGCTCGGCTATTTGGAGATGCAGAATCATATGTGCGAATAGACCTCTCCACCATGTCCCAGAAATGCTCCATTGGGTGTATATTGGTCGAAGGCATGGCCCGCAGCATTGGTCGGAATTCAAGGCAACTTCAGACCATTATTATCTATTAATGAATGCAATTGGGCACAAACTAGTCTGGCATAACTGTCACCGTTCCATGGATAAGATGACCAACATTAAGTACCTCCAAACCCGAACTAGTAAGGTTTCCTCACCAGCAAGGAAACCATGAATTTTCTTCACCATGATGAATAATTGTTTTCTTAAGGAGACTCCTTACGTGCTAATACAATACCTTTTGGAAAGTTATTAATCCTCTTCTGCCCCTAACTATGGTAAATTTTCATATATATATATATATATATATATATATATATATATATATATATATATATATATATATATATATACACTACACTCGTCTCGAAAACCTTTTCGGTTTCTTGATTTGCTAATGATCAAATCAATTTCGAAGGAAAAAAAATGGTTTTAAAAAAAGAAAGAGCTAGGAACCTGAACGTCTGTCGAAAATAATCGTACAGCATACAGGTCCAAAGCCCAAAGAAAAAAACCCGATACGAGTAATCAACTAAAAAAGTGTTCAATACACAAGTAGGGCAGACCTAGTCAAACCTAGAGAGCCAGACACACCTACCAAGGTTTCACTTAAGGGGATCATCTGGGAAAGCCAGCTTTCCCTGACGATCCGCTTAGGCTCTCTAGGTTTGACTATATTTATATTTATATATACATACATTCATATATATATATATATATATATATATATATATATATATATATATATATATATATATATATATATATATAGTCAAACCTAGAGAGCCAGACAAACCTAACAAGGTTTCACCTAAGCGGATCGTCAGGGAAATCTTTGACTATAGGTTTGACTATATATATATATATATATATATATATATACACATATGATTCATTGTAAGATTACGATGAATCATTCTTACAAAAAGTAAATTAATAAAGTTAATGGTAGAAAATGGAGAAATTTTAAAGATGCATTGACCTATTAATCACTCGATGAATGTTATGATCCTTGTTTATAAAGTTATAAGCTGTATCTGGTATCAATAATACATTTTAAAACATATATATATTTCGATTCGCATTATATTTTTTCGTCTCAAATGCTACCTGAAATTTACTAAAAACAAAATAATTTCCATGGCTGAAGATGACTGAATGTACAGTCGAAAATACTTGCGTATTAAAGAAAGACCTTAAACACCTTATAATATTAAAAAAAAAACAAGGATCATATCATTCATCGAGTGATTGGTAGGTTAATGCACCTTTAAATGTTGGTTAACGAAGGGATTTTCGCCATTTAATATCATTAACTTTACTAATTTACTTTTTGTATGAATAATTTATTGTAATATAAATTGAACTGCACCACATAATGTCTTTAATTTAATTACAAAATAAAATTCGGGTCTTTTAGCTTCCATTTTTGAAACATGGTTAGAACTGTATAGCGAAAAAATATATTTTAAATCAATTAATTTATAATATTAATGCTCTGTAAATCTACATTGAGCACTATTTTGTAAAAATAAACAACGGATTATATATTTTACTGCTCTTTCTTTTATATATATATATATATATATATATATATATATATATATATATATATTAAAGAAAAACAGACCATTTTAAGGTTCCATTGTAATAATTTATTTCATCAGAGCCCTTTTAAAAGACTCCGGATCATCAGATAGCACTTCGAAAAATGTAACGAAAAATGAAATGAAAATTGATGGGTAGTGTAAGTTTTTGTAATTTAACAGAGAGTGTAATAGGAGTAGTTAGAGAGACATTGTAGAGTTTAGGGAGGGTTTAATTTAATACCTCTCTCAATCATACTTAGTATTGGGGGAGGAGGAGTGACGGAACCTTGACCTATTTAAACGGTTAGCTTAACGGAAGTGATAGGGGAGAAGGGAGAAAAGAAAAAGGAAAAAAAGAAAGAAGAGGGAGAAGGAAGTAAAGAGAAAGATGCTGTAAATGGGTTTTACATATTTAGGAGATGGTTGGTAGGTTTTAGCAATTCATGCAAAAAATCCTCCTTGGGATTACCCATAAGTTTTTCATAAATTATATATATATATATATATATATATATATATATATATATATATATATTGCACAGAGAGAGAGAGAGAGAGAGAGAGAATGAAAGAGACAGAGAGAGAGAGCGAAAGAGAGAGAGAAAAAGAGAGAGGATGGTCATTTTTCACATGATGTTGGCCATTTGTAGCAATTCCAATTTCAGTAGAGTGCGAACAAGATACATTTGCCTCAAGACTTTTTAGGTTATTCTTCATAAATCATACATAATATTAACTCAGACCTCCATAATAATATTTACGGGAACAGCATTATTATTATTATCAGCAGCAGAAGTAGTATTATTTACTATACAAAATATTAAATTGTACTGGGGATCATATATTACTAGTTCTCTTCGCCAAGTCGTTTTGACCCCAGAGAGTGAGAGAGTGAGAGAGGGAGAGAGAGAAGAGAGAGAAGAGAGAGAGAGAAGAGAGAGAGAGAGAGATAAAGGGAGAGAGTGAGAGAGAGAGAGAGAGAGTGAGAAAAGAAACAAAGATAAAGGGAGAGAGTGAGAGAGAGAGAGGGGGAGAAGACTTTTCGCATGCATAATCTTGACCATTCTTAATAATTCCGTTTTCTTCTGAGCTGGGCCATGGGGGCTTGTTTCCAAGTATTTTCCAAGAAACTGGTGGCGTCAATGTGGGAGATCAATATACATATATATATATATATATATATATATATATATATATATATATATATATATATATATATATTTTCATTAAACAATATAGACAACTGTTGTCTATTTTATGTAAATTTTTTCATAACGTCTGATATATACACACAATATATATATATATATATATGTGTGTGTGTGTGTGTGTGTATATATATATATATATATATATATTTGGGTGATATATATATATATATATATATATATATATATATATATATATATATATATTGATAGATTTATAGATCTCACATCTCATATCCAACCAAATATGTTAGCTCTATCTCTGATATTGAGCGCTTTCTAATAAGTACCCTATGCATATAATATATAAATAATTATACATACTTATATTTATATACACTTTTCACATATATATATATATGTGTGTGTGTGTGTGTGTATATATATATATATATATATATATATATATATATATATATATATATTTATAAACATATATATATACAAAAATGACAAAAGACTGCCAAGAACCATCCTCCTGTTCCAGCTTTTATAGTTTGCAAAACCGTTTAACCGGCCTTGTGGAGTGATGAAGTATTTTCGACTATAAATCAAAGATGAAAGCCTTTATCGGTCTTTCCATGGCAAATTTTCTGACGGGCTACATCTATTTTCACAAGTTCAGATCTTCATTGCTAAGATCGGATTACTGGGCCAAATCATCATCATTCGCCTCATATTCCATTAATAAGGAGCAAGATCCACTCGACAGCTTCTTTACAAGAACCCCTTTGTAGAAGAGCCTCCCGAGAGTAGGCTTCTCCCTATCAATATAATTTTAACCTTTTCAGGTCTAAGGCCAACCGTAGTTTTTCTTTTACTTTTTATCATTATATTCGACATTTCTTACCTCTATATCTTATACAACAACCTAATTAGTAGCCCTGGAGTGGCTCTTGGGCTTTGCCAGGAATTTTTTAACAAGTCGGCCATTTAAGATAACTCGAAAGGAATGACTAAAGGCGTGGATGCGTTTATAATGGAATTCATTAGTCTACGTTCAGCTATGCCGATACCTTGCATTTTATTGTAATTTACTAAACGTACCTTAGATCTGGCATAATGCCGGAAGTATAGAGTACCCAGTGAGGATCGAACTAAAGACTAAGTCATAACTGATTTAGTGAGACAAGCTTGTGCCCAGTTTGTTTTTTTACATGCAGCAATAATTTGGCTGCTAGCGTTGATGTAACCGGCGCTGAAAGTGAAATCGGCAGACGTGATCAAGTTCGGCCCTTGTCTGTTATTTTCACTTTTACAAAAATACCCTACCCACCAATGGGTTAAATAGCAAAGTAGAATTGGCTACCTAGCATTGAGCAGTACACAGTCTAAGAAAATGAAAAATCTGCATTTGCGGGTATAACAGCAAAATTCTCCTAATCGTGCAACAGCAAAATTGACCAGTTGTTAGATTAAACTTTCAATAGTTATCTCTTAGAAATGATTAAAGATAGCTTACTGGAATTCTCCGAGGTTTTTAACACTATTGAACTCTACTTTGAACAATAAGAATGTATTTAGCATTAAGTTGAAATAATGATCCCTCTTCCTGTTGTGACCTCCTGATCCAGATTTCATCTCTACTGTTCCTTCGTTTATTAAACTTATTCACCATTCCCTTGATGGTTCTTGAATAGACAGACTTTGAAGTTTGGAAACAGATTATGAATTTTGGTACTATTACTGAAGACCTGAATGATCATTTTCGTCTAACCATTGCTCTTTTGGGAAGACAGTGACACAAAGCGATTTTAAAATGTTGTCTTTCTAGCTGAATAACTGAAAGGGTTTTTCAGTGATTCTTACGACAAATGGTATCAAGATGGTTAAATGTAACCTGGAAAAAAGAAACTTAGTTTAGTGGTTATTTTTTTTTTTTAGATATTCCACATTTTGTGGAATGGACAGTTATCCCATTTGTTACACGATTTGGACAATTTTGCTGTTACACCTAGTTGGAGATGGCATCAAAAAAACACGTCGCTCGCCTTCCAAAGAACGCATGGCAATTCACAGTTGATAAAGCAAAGGTTCCTGTGGAGAGTCAAGATCTTCCGCCTCTTGAAGAGACATGGCATTTTACTTAAATGTCCTTTCATTAGAATATTTAACAGCTTAGCAATACACAGAGTGACCCAAAGTAGTACAGAAGCCTAGAAGAGTCTACATGAACTCCTGTATCCCTTAATGAGAAACCTGATACGGCACCAAATCAAAGGAAACCGACTTAATTAACACCTAATGCCGTGAAGAAGTAACGTTTTAAATTCGATAATCATTCCTTAACTGCTTCTTTACTATTCGCAAATCAGCTCAAAATCTTGGCCTATTTTGGAAGCGTCGGATCCGGGATTTTAATTCTACATGTCGCATTAATACAAACCTTTGTTTTCTTCTCTATTCACCAAAGAAAAACAGCATTACGAAATGGACATTTTTCTTTATAGAACTTACGGCCATATTACGTTGAAGTGCAGGTTCCCGTACCAACACCGAAGTTAACCAATTTCGAAACTAAAATTTACTTAGAAGAAAAAATACGAGGAAGCTGTGGAAAGACATTATCGTCCCTGATTGAAAGTAATTTGGCATATAAAAAAGGATGTCAAATAATGATACTAAAAAGAAAATGGATCAAAATATTCGACTGGAATGAAATTGTTTTTGAGTTCTAATTTTAACTTTAATTTTAATCTAATTAAACATTTACCTTAGGTCAAAGATGGAAAAAGTCAAACGCAGCCATTAGAAAATACTTTTTTAAAACATTGGACATTTTAAAATATATATATAGAATCAGAAAGAGTTACTTGAAATTTTGGGGCGCATAATGAGGAAAGAAGGCTTGGTGAATTTAATTGATTGAGGGATTTGTTTTTAACAGCTTATCAAACTTTTGCAGGTTATTTAAAGCAAGAAAACATTTTTTTTTAAATTGTGATATATTTTTGTATGAAATAATGACTTACTGTATCAAGTGTCATAGCGGCATCGGAAGTGAAGTAGATTCATCCCTTTTCAAAGAGTATTTGCGTGTAAGTGAATATAATGAACCTGACTGGAACTAGAACTCCGCTCTCCAATTTCCAACCCCGGGCCCTCTTCCATTACACCACACCCGAGTAGCCTAAGCTTACAGCAACTGATATTACCAAGCGGTCATCCATATAGGTACTGACTAGTATTGATATTGCTTAACTTCAGTGATCATACGGGAACTAGTTTTTCAGTATGATATGGCCGTAAGCCTATAAAATTCGACATTCAGAGGATATATGGAAGGCGTCGTGTTCATAAAAAAAATAAAAATCAATTATACTGTCAGTTTGTCGTGTCGATAAAAAATAGAATTACAGTGCCAATAATTTCCTCATTCTAAACCCATTAGAATCGACTCCATTTTTCTTTACACACAAACACATGGCATCCTCACTATCAGACAGGCCGTCAACACGTGGGTCAAAAAAAAATTCGGCTCCTTTCTTTTTCAGACCACAATCTTAACATTTGTCCCTTAAACCTTTGAGCGCTGACCATCGCTTTACCGATGGTAGAGAAAGGTGACGTAATACTTGAACTGTGGTAGAAAAAATTGACTTCATGTCCAGCTACCTGTTGAACGGTGGGTAAACACTTGTAACTATTTTTGCATCAACTGTTAAACATTGCATACCAATTATTTGCGAATTTTGACTCGTGAGATCAAACAGAAGGGATATAATTATTCAGGGACACAGGGAACAGAGGGTTAATTCTCAACAAAATTTGGAGTTTAAAATATCCAAATCCTTTCTTTTGTTTTCCAAGTTCCAAGTAAATTATCTGGACACTCATTGCACACATCTATAATAAAAAATATATACGAGGAATATAATTTAGTCATTCTTTATATTATCATTATATCGGATTCCGATCTATATTTGATCTAAATCTGACCCTAAACTCACAATTATACTCAGTATTACTGTCTATCGTTTCTCCAAACCCGTATAAAAACCAAATAATAAATAATACTATTTCGTTATTTCCACGTCTTGCTGTTTCTCGTTTTTACGAGGAATTTTTGGATATAGAAATGTTAGCCGAGGTTATACTTATTTACCCAGAGTTATATCTCCCGTCCAAAGCAAGAGTGACAGATGAAAGCATCCCCTCACCTACGTAACGATCTTTTGTAAATGATTAATAGAACATGGATTAGGAGAGATCACAAAAATATAAAGTTTACTAAGTTGGTACAAAGAATAAGAAATTCTAGAAAGCCATCATCACCCACGTCCTCACACAGAAAAGCAAATAATTCGATTTACATGAAAAAACAAACAAAACTGTTTTCTTGTGTACACTGCATTCAGTCTTGTTTCGCAAATATTAACAGCAAACATTGCACATTAGTGCAACTGTTTTCAAAAAGGCATGCATCTGTTTATTATTATTATTATTATTCGATTTATGAATATACTTGTATGTTTGAATGTGGGTGCGCATGCGTAATGGCTGCTTCATTATTTGCATGCGTGTCGGGTTCAAAAGCGGTTGTTTACAGCAGAACGCAAGCAGATGTGTGTATACGCAAGCGTGTGTCTACGTGTGTTGCATAAATGAAGCTCTCTGTCACTCCGCTTACACGGAAATGTGAATGACAAAACAGGGGTAGGCGTCAGTGAAAAATGATCCTTGGCAGATCGCCCATTGCTACCCGTGGTAACACTGGTTGGGTTAGGACGTTACGGGTGAGGGAGGTTTTCTCAACATTATTCTGAGTCATAAATTTACTCTACATTGGGAATACAAACGGCGTTGGACGAACAATGTCAAATCACACACACACACACACACACACATATATATATATATATATATATATATATATATATATATATATATATATATATATATATAGATAGATAGATAGATAATATTAGTGGTAAATATACATACATATGGAAAATATATAAATATACATACATAGATACATACACATACATATATATTTGTATAAAAAAAAATTCCAAGAGGATAGAATCCAGGTAGAACTCAATGTCCAGGACAGAGTAAGGATATAATAAAAAGGCTTAAACACTAATATTCCATGGTCATAATTTATTCCATTGGAATATTAGTGTTTAAGCTTTATATATATATATATATATATATATATATATATATATATATATATATATATATATATATATATATGTATTGTAAATATATTGTAAATATTTTGTGAAGCGTTTCATCCGTTACTTGAGTATAAAGCAAAAGACGCTGGTAGTTTCAAAATTTTTTGAAAGATTATTTTTTTAAAAGAAAATTTTTAATCTAGCCAAAATCATTTGTATTCTTTTTCTCCATCACCTATCTATCTATCTATCTATCTATCTATCTATCTATCTATTTATCTTATTTCCCTGATCTCATATATTTATAGCATTTATTAAAACTCGTTCTTAAAAACAAAACCGTCCTTGGTATAACGATAAACTACATCCGCGACCTGGGTAAGACGATAAACTACATCCAACAGCAATGCCTCTGAGGAGGTTTTCAGGAGCGTGTGGCCACCTCTTAATTGCTGGTATTCCATGGTCTGCACTGACTCTGGGTGGAATCACCTGTTAGGGTCCCAGCTATGGGAAAATAGTTAACCACGAAACTTGTGTAAAAACACTATGAAAGTGTGGGTTTTAATACCAGAAATACTTTGTAAAAGATTATTACCAGCAACGTGTTTTAAAAAATAAATATTATTAGCAATACATTTTTGACAAAAAAATATTAACAACTATATACTTTAAAAAAATATCACCAGTAATACTTTTTTGAATAACAGTATTACATTTTTGAATTATCAAACTATCGCTATGAATTGATTTCAAAATGTTGTTGGCATTAAATGACCCAATGAGGTTGATATGCCAAAAAACAAAACATACAAAACAACTTTAAAAAAAAAGCGAAATAGATTATGAAAAAAATAAAATAAAATAAATAAATAAAATAGATTATGAAAAAAAAAAAAAACGTTCAAATAAATAACAGTAATAATGGAACAGAAAAATGGAATCCTTTTCTTCTCTAGTTAGCCATGGGTAAATAGCAGGACAGACCAGGTTCTATAGCCTTGGATGGCAACAGGTCTACCGCAGAAAGAAATGGCAAAATACCTTGACAATAAAATCTGCCTCGTTCAGTCAGGTATCGAAAGATACATGATCGCCTAAGCGTGTATCACACATGGCATATATCTGACTGAAGTCAACTATTTCTGTGAGAACATATTTTATATAGTTAAAATGTAAATATTTTTTTTTTATTATAAAATGTCAAGAAAGGTTTACGGCCATATCACGTTGAAACATCGATTCTAGTACGATCATCTAAATTAAATAACGTCGAGCCTGGTCAATACCGAGATGATAGCAGAACCGCTTGGGAATACCAGGTGCTGTAAACGTGGTTGTGCGGGTGGTGTAATGGATAATGGTTCGCAAAGAGAGCAGAGATCCAATTCCATCGGGTTCTTTATATTTACGTACGAATCCATTACCGCTGGGAACACTTCTTCCCCACCCCAGCTAATAGTTAATTAGTAAAATCGTTATCTTCAAAAGATTCTTGCAATCTGAAAATATTTTATGGCTTTAAAAAACCTAAAAAAAACGTTGATAGGCCGTAAAAAAAGAAACCATTTAAAAAGCAAATCACAGAAAAGGTTACTGAATTAGGAATAGCGGAGGTTGGAAATGAAATGGTAATCTTTATAACACCAACAAAATACAATACTCGCCAGCGCCGTGAAGTAGGTAAACCACTGCTAGTGATGGACTACTTAGACGGCATATTCACTCTCCCCACTTAGAATAGTGTCCAACGCATTTGTGAGAATTGGGACATTCCCATTAGTATTCAAACGTACGGTATATAACAGAAAGACAGAACGAAAAAAGACAGATAGACCTCAAGGAAGAAAAGAATAAATGAAGAAAGAAAGGAGCGTCAAAAAACATTAAAGTAATCGGGTAAATAATATGAGAAAAAAAGAAGTGACAAAGAACGAAAAAATGAGAAAGAAAGAAAGACAGACAGACAGAAAAAATGAATGAATGTAAAAATCATTTCCAATGAATTTTCATAGTAAAATCATCTCCAATGTATTTTCATAATAAAAATTATTTCCAATGCATTTTCATATTAAAAATCATTTCCAATGCATTCTCAGAGTAAAACTCATTTCCAATGCATTTTCATAGTAAAATTCGTTTCCAATGCATTTTCATAGTAAAAATCATTTCCAATACATTTTCATAGTAAAAATCATTTCCAATGTATTTTCATAATAAAAATCATTTCCAATGCATTTTCATAATAAAAATCATTTCCAATGTATTTTCATAATAAAAATCATTTCCAATGCATTTTCATAGTAAAAATTATTTCCAATGCATTTGCATAGTAAAAATCATTCCCAATGCATTTTCATAGTAAAAATCATTCCCAATGCATTTTCATAGTAAAAATCATTCCCAATGCATTTTCAGAGGAAAACTCATTTCCAATGCATTTTCATAGTAAAATTCATTTCAATGCATTTTCATAGTAAAAATCATTTCCAATACATTTTCATAATAAAAAAATTCATTTCCAATGCATTTTCATAGTAAAAATCATTTCAATTTTTTCAATGCAAAAATCATTTCAATGTATTTTCAAAAAATCATTTCCAATGCATTTTCATAGTAAAAATCATTTCCAATGTATTTTCATAATAAAAATCATTTCCAATGCATTTTCATAATAAAAATCATTTCCAATGTATTTTCATAATAAAAATCATTTCCAATGTATTTTCATAGTAAAAATCATTTCCAATGCATTTTCATAATAAAAATTATTTCCAATGCATTTGCATAGTAAAAATCATTCCCAATGCATTTTCATAGTAAAAATCATTCCCAATGCATTTTCATAGTAAAAATCATTCCCAATGCATTTTCATGGTAAAAATCATTGGCCAATGCATTTTCATAGTAAAATTCATATCCAATGGCTTTTTATTGTAACCTAAAAGGGTTAGTGAATGAGGAATAACCAAAAAAGAGGTTGGAAATGAAATGGTAATCTTTATAACATCAACAAAATACAATACTCGCCAGCGGCGTGAAGTAGGTAAACCACTGCTCGTGATGAACTACTTATACAGCATATTGCCCCCACATACAATAGGGTCCAACATATGTGAGATTTTGGACATTCACATTAGTGTTCATAGGTACAGTATATCACAGAAAGTGAAAAAGGATGAAACGCTCGCTAGAATAAATTAAAGGTTTTTTAAAGGAAGAAAGAAAGAAAGAAAAAAGAAAGAAAGAAAGAAAAAAGAAAGAAAGAAAGAAAAAAGTAAAGAAAAAAGTAAAAAAAAAACAAAGAAAGAAAGAAAAAAATAACAAAAACCTAAAAAGGCTTACTGAATGAGAAAAACGATAACGGAAGTTGGAAATGAAATGGTAATCTTTATAACATCAACAAAATACAATACTCGCCAGCGCCGTGAAGTAGGTAAACCACTGCTAGTGATGGAGTACTTAGCATATTACCCGAACTTAAAGTAGTGTCCAACATATGTATGAAGATTTGGACATACACATTAGTCTTCATAGGTGCGGTATATAACAATAGTAAAAATCCTCTTCAATGCATTTTAGTAAAATTCATTTGCAATATAGTAAAATTCATTTTCTATGGATTTTTATTGTAACCTAGAAATTATTACCGAATAAGGAATAGCCAAAACGGAGGTTGGAAATGAAATGGTTATCTTTAAAACACCAGCAAAATTCAATACTCGCCAGCGGCTTGAACTAGGTAAACCACTTCTAGTAATGGACTAATTTGACAGCATATTATCTATCCTCACTTACAATAGTGTCTAGCGTATTTATGAGGGTTGGGACATACCCATTAGTGTTCATAGGTACGGTGTATAACACACACTATTTAGGAACATTACGAGGATCTAAGTTAAATTTCCAATAAAAATCTATATAAATAAATCTCCTCATATATTTCTTTTCCGAGTAGCGAAAAGTTCACTTGTCTTTTTAGAAGAAGATAAAATATTTAAAATCATTTTTTCTTCTTCTCTTCCGCATCGAATTCAGTGGCGTTCATAGTGACAACTGTAATGTAACTAGTTCTAACCTAGAAAGGTTACTAAATGAGGAATAACCAAAACGGAGGTTGGAAACGAAATGGTAATATTTATAACATCAACAAAATAAAATACTCGCCAGCGGCGTGAAGTAGGTAAACCACTGCTAGTGTTGGACTACTTACACTGCATATTAACCCCACTTACAATAGTGGCCAACGTATTTATGAGAAATACATATTTACATATCTATATAACAGACAAAAGGAATCCTGTGTATGACGATAAAATACATTGGAGATTGAAGGTTTTGAGGAGTGTGGAAGCACCTCTAAATTACTGTTTTTCCCAGGGGCACTAAGACCCGGGGGTGGTAGCACATGTTAGGTTCCCAACTGCGGACAAGTGGAGAACCCCCAAACAAGAACAAAACATTATGAAAGTATAAAAATATATTTTTATAGTAAAATTACCAGCAATACATTTTTATATAAAATAATATCAACACTATATTTTTAAAGCAAAATAATCAGCAATACAATTTTAGTTTGGTTTGGTTTATTTCATTTTACGGCACATCAACACATCAATGGGTTACTTAATAACGACAAGATTTTTAGGATAAGTTCGTATGAATAGAATATGTATTCTTTGTTTTAGTTTTTGTTTTACGGCACTTCAATATATCAATGGGTAATTTAATGCCGAAATTCTTTTAGAATAAGTTCGTATGAATAGAATATGTATTCTGTGTTTTAGTTTATTTTGTTTTACGGCATATCAATACCTCAATGGGTAATTTAATGCCAAAAAGTTTTTTTAGGATAGGTTCGTATGAATATAATATGTGTTCTTTGGTTTAGTTTATTTTATTTTACGGCATATCAACAACTCAATGGGTTGTTTAATGCCGAAAAGATTTTTTAGGATAGGTTCATATGAATAGAATATGTATTCTTTGGTTTAGTTTGAATTCGTTTACTTTGATTTACGGCTTATCAACACCCCATTGGGTTATGCAATGCCGACATGATTTTTAGGATATGTTTGTATGAATAGAATATGTATTATTTGGTTTAATTTATTTTGTTTTACCGCATATCAACAACCTAAGAGGTGATTTAATGCCGACAAGAGTTTTAGGATAGAATAAAATATATATTCATTGTAAGAAATCAGTTTGAAAATCAAGTTTCATTGACATATTTTTGTAACGATTTTTTTTTCGAGTGTCATATGTATAGTTTGTAATTTTTTTCAAAATGTATTTCTGTTATTTTTAAAATAAAAACCTATTACTATAGTTTCATAATGTCCTGGCCCCAATTTGGGGGTTAACTATTTGCCAATAGCTGTGACCCTAACAGGTGCTACCATCAGGGCAGGCATCGGAAGAACAGTAATTCTTAATTTCAACTAACTCAGTTAACATTTACTATTGCACTAAATTCAAATAATCAATCAAACTGTACTAAATAAGAGAAAAGAGATATCGCTAAACATGATCAGCAGAAAAAATAATCTTCCTCATAGATTAAATAACGTCCTGGATAAGACAATAAACTACATCCGAGTCCTGGGTAAGACAATAAACTACATCCAACAGCAAGGCCTCTGATCAGGAGGTTTTGAGGCGCATAGAACCAACTCTTAATTGCTCTTAGTTCCCAGGTCCACCCTGACTCGGGGTGGTAGCACCTGTTAGGATCCTAGCTATGTGCAAATAGTTAACACCTAAACTTGTGTAATAATAGGTTTTAATACCAGAAATACTTTGTAATAAAAAAAAGTATTAGCAGTAATAATTTTCGATGGAAAAAGTATTATCAGCAATAATTTAAATACAAAAAAATACCAGCAATACAAACAGTTATACATTATTTGAAAAAATATGACCAACTATTGATTTCTTCAAGGAAAAATTATTGAAGAAAAACATATTACCAGCAATAAAAAAATTGTCGGCATTAAATAAGCAATTGAGGTAGAGATGCCGTAAAACAAAATAAACCAAACCAATCTAAACCAAAGAATACATATTCTATTCATAGAAATCTATCCTAAAAATGTTGTCGGCATTAAATAACCCATTGAGGTTGATATGCCGTAAAACAAAATAAACCAAACCAATCTAAACCAAAGAATACATATTCTATTCATAGGAATCTATCCTAAAAATATTGTCGACATTAAATAACCCATTGAGGTTGAGATGCCGTAAAACAAAATAAACCAAACCAATCTAAACCAAAGAATACATATTCTATTCATACGAATCTATCCTAAAAATATTGTCGGCATTAAATAAGCAATTGAGGTTGATATGCCGTAAAACAAAATAAACCAAACCAATCTAAACAAAAGAATACATATTCTATTCATAGGAATCAATCCTAAAAATATTGTCGGCATTAAATAACCCATTGAGGTTGATATGCCGTAAAACAAAATAAACCAAACCAATCTAAACAAAAGAATACATATTCTATTCATAGGAATCTATCCTAAAAATATTGTCGGCATTAAATAACCCATTGAGGTTGATATGCCGTAAAACAAAATAAACCAAACCAATCTAAACAAAAGAATACATATTCTATTCATAGGAATCTATCCTAAAAATATTGTCGGCATTAAATAACCCATTGAGGTTGATATGCCGTAAAACAAAAAAAACCAAACCAATCTAAACCAAAGAATACATATTCTATTCATACGAATCAATCCTAAAAATGTTGTCGGCATTAAATAACCCATTGGTGTTGATATGCCGTAAAACAAAATAAACCAAACCAATCTAAACCAAAGAATACATATTCTATTCATACGAATCTATCCTAAAAATATTGTCGGCATTAAATAACCCATTGAGGTTGAGATGCCGTAAAACAAAATAAACCAAACCAATCTAAACCAAAGAATACATATTCTATTCATACGAATCTATCCTAAAAATATTGTCGGCATTAAATAAGCAATTGAGGTTGATATGCCGTAAAACAAAATAAACCAAACCAATCTAAACAAAAGAATACATATTCTATTCATACGAATCTATCCTAAAAATATTGTCGGCATTAAATAAGCAATTGAGGTTGATATGCCGTAAAACAAAATAAACCAAACCAATCTAAACAAAAGAATACATATTCTATTCATAGGAATCTATCCTAAAAATATTGCCGGCATTAAATAACCCATTGAGGTTCATATGCCGTAAAACAAAATAAACCAAACCAATCTAAACCAAAGAATACATATTCTATTCATACGAATCTATCCTAAAAATATTGTCGGCATTAAATAAGCAATTGAGGTTGATATGCCGTAAAACAAAATAAACCAAACCAATCTAAACCAAAGAATACATATTCTATTCATACGAATCTATCCTAAAAATATTGTCGGCATTAAATAAGCAATTGAGGTTGATATGCCGTAAAACAAAATAAACCAAACCAATCAAACCAAAGAATACATATTCTATTCATAGAATCTATCCTAAAAATATTGTCTAACCCATTGAATATGCCGTAAAACAAAATAAACCAAACCAATCTAAACAAAAAGAATACATATTCTATTCATAGGAATCTATCCTAAAAATATTGTCGGCATTAAATAACCCAAGGTTGATATGCCGTAAAACCAAATAAACCAAACAAATCTAAACAAAAGAATACATATTCTATTAATAGGAATCTATCCTAAAAATATTGTCGGCATTAAATAACCCATTGAGGTTGATATGCCGTAAAAACAAAATAAACCAAACCAATCTAAACAAAAAGAATACATATTCTATTCATAGGAATCTATCCTAAAAATATTGTCGGCATTAAATAACCCATGGAGGTTGATATGCCGTAAAACAAAATAAACCAAACCAATCTAAACAAAAGAATACATATTCTATTCATAGAAATCTATCCTAAAAATCTTGTCGGCATTAAATAACCCATTGAGGTTGATATGCCGTAAAACAAAATAAACCAAACCAATCTAAACCAAAGAATACATTTTCTATTCATACGAATCTATCCTAAAAATGTTGTCGGAATTAAATAACCCATTGAGGTTGATATGCCGTAAAACAAAATAAACCAAACCAATCTAAACCAAAGAATACATTTTCTATTCATACGAATCTATCCTAAAATGTTGTCGGAATTAAATAACCCATTGAGGTTGATATGCCGTAAACAAAATAAACCAAACCAATCTAAACCAAAGAATACATATTCTATTCATACGAATCTATCCTAAAAATATTGTCGGCATTAAATAAGCAATTGAGGTTGATATGCCGTAAAACAAAATAAACCAAACCAATCTAAACCAAAGAATACATATTCTATTCATAGGAATCTATCCTAAAAATATTGTCGGCATTAAATAACCCATTGAGGTTGATATGCCGTAAAACAAAATAAACCAAACCAATCGAAACCAAAGAATACGTATTCTATTCATAGGAATCTATCCTAAAAATATTGTCGGCATTAAATAACCCATTGAGGTTGATATGCCGTAAAACAAAATAAACCAAACCAATCGAAACCAAAGAATACATATTCTATTCATACGAATCTATCCTAAAAATATTGTCAGCATTAAATAACCCATTGAGGTTGATATGCCGTAAAACAAAATAAACCAAACCAATCTAAACAAAAGAATACATATTCTATTCATAGAATCTATCCTAAAAATATTGTCGGCATTAAATAACCCATTGAGGTTGATATGCCGTAAAACAAATAAACCAAACCAATCTAAACAAAAGAATACATATTCTATTAATAGGAATCTATCCTAAAAAATATTGTCGGCATTAAATAACCCATTGAGGTTGATATGCCGTAAAACAAAATAAACCAAACCAATCTAAACAAAAGAATACATATTCTATTCATAGGAATCTATCCTAAAAATATTGTCGGCATTAAATAACCCATTGAGGTTGATATGCCGTAAAACAAAATAAACCAAACCAATCTAAACAAAAGAATACATATTCTATTCATAGAAATCTATCCTAAAAATATTGTCGGCATTAAATAACCCATTGAGGTTGATATGCCGTAAAAAAATAAACCAAACCAATCTAAACAAAAGAATACATATTCTATTAATAGGAATCTATCCTAAAATATTGTCGGCATTAAATAACCCATTGAGGTTGATATGCCGTAAAACAAAATAAACCAAACCAATCTAAACAAAAGAATACATATTCTATTCATAGGAATCTATCCTAAAAATATTGTCGGCATTAAATAACCCATTGAGGTTGATATGCCCAAAAATAAACCAAACCAATCTAAACAAAAAGAATACATATTCTATTCATAGGAATCTATCCTAAAAATATTGTCGGCATTAAATAACCCATTGAGGTTGATATGCCGTAAAACAAAATAAACCAAACCAATCTAAACCAAAGAATACATTTTCTATTCATACGAATCTATCCTAAAAATGTTGTCGGAATTAAATAACCCATTGAGGTTGATATGCCGTAAAACAAAATAAACCAAACCAATCTAAACCAAAGAATACATTTTCTATTCATACGAATCTATCCTAAAAATGTTGTCGGAATTAAATAACCCATTGAGGTTGATATGCCGTAAAACAAAATAAACCAAACCAATCTAAACCAAAGAATACATATTCTATTCATACGAATCTATCCTAAAAATATTGTCGGCATTAAATAACCCATTGAGGTTGAGATGCCGTAAAACAAAATAAACCAAACCAATCTAAACAAAAGAATACATATTCTATTCATAGGAATCTATCCTAAAAATATTGTCGGCATTAAATAACCCATTGAGGTTGAGATGCCGTAAAACAAAATAAACCAAACCAATCTAAACCAAAGAATACATATTCTATTCATACGAATCTATCCTAAAAATATTGTCGGCATTAAATAACCCATTGAGGTTGATATGCCGTAAAACAAAATAAACCAAACCAATCTAAACCAAAGAATACATATTCTATTCATACGAATCTATCCTAAAAATATTGTTGGCATTAAATAACATATTGAGGTTGATATGCCGTAAAACAAAATAAACCAAACCAATCTAAACCAAAGAATACATATTCTATTCATACGAATCTATCCTAAAAATATTGTCGGCATTAAATAACATATTGAGATTGATATGCCGTAAAACAAAATAAACCAAACCAATCGAAACCAAAGAATACATATTCTATTCATACGAATCTATCCTAAAAATATTGTCGGCATTAAATAACATATTGAGGTTGATATGTCGTAGAATAAAATAAACCAAACCAAACCATAGATTAAATAAAATTTTCATTTCAAAATTATACGAAGGGTACATGGATCGACAGCCATCTGAAAAAGGCGATGAGTGAGACAGAACAAATAAAACGTTAAGATAATAACACAAAAGATGAGATTTAATGAAAATAGTAATAACTCCCCATCCAAAATATTCAGATATGAACGGTAATAAGCTAATACACCTTATGCTAACCTTGACAGACCCCAGCATGTGCATAACACTATGACGTGGCTCTCTGGAATGCATCTCGCTGAAAAAAGTAAAAAGGACCAGCCAGGGAGGAGAAACCATCATAATGTACGGTCTTTCTTACCTCCTTCCTTGTCTGCACGCATGCGCAGTGCATACGTCATCATCGCAGACCCACGCCTGCTGGCACACAGACACTCCCAATAGATCGTGTCCATAAGTGCACGCAGTTGCATGTGGCGCACGTCAGTGCATCCCTGCACGACAAAGTAAGGGGTTTTAAAAGACGGGGCGGGCATGAACAGAAAGGTTCTGGTCAGGTTTGGGGATCGTCTGTTTTTGGTCGATGAGGGTTTGGTTGTTTTCTGGCATGAGTCATGTCTGCTTTATTAACTTACCCCCTTGTACTGCAGACCTAACTATGCCAGCCTATTTGTAACGCTGCCGTTAGAGGGTGGACACGTAACTGCGACTTCCGGTTCGATTGCTCAACAAGAAATCGAGAGTGCTCAGACCTCTGGGTATTAATTAAGTATTGCATCATTAACTCTGATTTGCATTATATTAGGCCTTTGAAAGCACTGTTCGGTTCTACCGTCTTGCTACATATATTATATATATATATATATATATATATATATATATATATATATATATATATAGAGAGAGAGAGAGAGAGAGAGAGATTAACAATCCTCTAGTGTGGCACAAGGACAGTAATTTTAAGGATCAAAATCTTCGGCAATATTTTGTGACCTTAACGCTACATATATATAATTTCGCAACGCCCATATCCTAAAATATGCCGATTGAACCTCTACCATAGCGTAAAACCTTAACAGAAGGTACCTAAATGTAAATGCTTATCAACATCTAACTATAAAATCAAGTGATAACAATAATAATAATAATAATAATAATAATAATAATAACTGAAAAATACTGGAAAATTACATGAAATTTACGTGTTTTTTCAGGCGAGCCAAATGCTCAATCGATAACTGGAGCTATAATATTACAAAACATTGAGATGACGAAACGGTTAAGTCACTTTTTAAGTCATTTCAACCCAAGCAAACCTATTGATGCAAGGGGTACTCAGTTTTAGTGAATATGAGAAAAATAACTCTATTAAGGAGAGAGTGCAAAAAAAAAAAAAAAAAACAGGAAAGGAACAAATAACGATAGACGTAAGCTTTCAATTTTTGAAGATCAAACTTGTCTAGAATGCTAGAATCGGAAGTGAGTTCCACAAGCGAGAAGTGCGACAGCAGAAACTGTTAGCATATAACTTACGCTGAAACTAGCCATTTTAACTGCAAAATGATGAGACCTAGACGCCAATCTAGTACTGCGATTAAATTGATAAATTATGAATATCAAAGGGGAAAGAACCTCAAGAAAATTACAATGAAAATATTTATAGAAAAGGTAAAGGGCAGATATGTTATGGCTTTGAGAAAGTGTCTGAAGCATAGACTCCAAATCAATACCAATAACATTGTAGATTATTTGGATTTCATCAAGAATCTCTCGATATATAGCAGAATCACCAGACCAGATGTGGTATCAATATTCAATGTATGGACGAATGGTAGACTTGTATATATATAGTACCTAAACCTTTTTAAATTTAAGCTCAGTACTTGACTGGCGTTTAGATCACCTCAATTTGCTGTTGAGCTGGATAGATGTAGCCGTATAGATATATACGTGTCCGACGCAGAGAATAATATATCCCATAGCAAAGCACACTGTAAGGAGAAATAAATAGAAAGGGATAATATGGAGATACTCCTGTACCTGGAGAAGCCGTGAGCCAACGGCTTAGGGGTAGGATCTCCGATTGATGCCAATTCAGCTATGTTTTGACCCTAGCTAGAGACAACCGGAAGTTTAGCCACTCTGATGAACTGTAATACAGCGAAATAGTCTGTCTGTGGGTGACTATATATATATATGTGTGTGTGTGTGTGTGTGTGTGTGTATGCGTGTGTGTGTGTGTGTGTGTGTGTGTGAGTGTCACGCAGAGAATAATATATCACATAGCAAAACACAGTGCAAGGAGAAATGGGACTTACATATAATATGGAGATACGCCTGTACCCGGAGAAGCCATGTTTAGGATTCCACATACAAACAGATTAGTTTAATCAACTATCTCCCAGAGAGGGCATATTTCACAAAAGTAAAACGATGGGTTTTCCTAAATTTTGGACAACGAGCTGGAGTTTCATTCTATATGTGGGGAAGATATACTACAAAAGGCAAACAGAAACATGGACATGTAAGCTACTGGTGAGGCAGATTTAGCTTCTGGATGGGTGGCCAGGGCTAAAGAAAGCAACTTTTCGGTTTGGCTGCTGCAAACGAAATGATTTGACTGCCGCTTTCGCCACTGTATTACGGAGTCACTGTCATGTAGCTCTTATCGACACCAAAGGGAGATAAGCGTATTCTGTATCCCACACCAGTTTTGATTGAAATGTTTGACGATTGCAGGTAGCAGGGAGGCAAAAAAGAGTTTCCCACAGTTGAGAAGTGCGAGAAAGGAAACTATTAGAATGGAACTTACGCAAACTATTAGCTATTTCAAAAGAAAAAAAAACGTTGAAAACTGTTTCCCAATCTAGTAGTACGCTTAAATTCATGCGTTCAAGTTAGAAAGAAAAGCTGATGATGACAAGTACCATGAAAATACTTACAGAAAAGTCAGAGGGAATCCACGCCACGACGGCGGTAAAGTGACTGAAGTCGAAATGCCAGGCTGGAACCGATAATATTACTAAACCTTCTTTGGAGCAACATGTTTGGCAGCAGTATTCAATACATGAATAGTGGTAGATTCATAAATCAACCAGACGTATTCTAACGACACAGTCAGCAAACCTTCTCACCATACAAACGTAGCAATTGATTTAATATAATCGCTCCAAATTATGTCAGTTCTAAACATGAAACCAAGAAGATACAGTGGTTTTTTATTCCTGGAGGTCAGCATCAGTCATGCGGATGTAGAGGAAAAATGGTTTCCTTTTAAGATTATAGGATAGCAGTTTCATCTTGGGGACGTTAAAATTTACAATCCATTTATTGGGCCACTTAATTTGTTAATGTCTTTCGTTCAGCCTGCAGTGAGCGCCATAGTAACCTCTTTCACAATACAGACCTTACATTTTCGCCTATAATGTCTAAGCCTACTCCTCTCTGGTGTGGGTGTTTATATATCTATCACTCCGACGGCTTTTTTTTAGACACACATATCAGGTACAGCTACCCCCCCCCATACACACACACAATCGTTCCCCTCTCGGAGTCATCATGAGCATCAGGTGAATCAAGAATGGTCACCGTCTGGCTAGAAGGCTACACAGGGCAACCTTACGCCGAGCTTCGTATGGTGTAGAGCGAAATTGAGTGCAAAATCTATTATACAGCATCGCCTTTAAACAATAATTATTTTTCAAAATTATAGTTTTTTTATAAAAGCATTGCATACAGTGGGTTATGAATTGACATTTATCCATTTAAAATGAAACCTTGAAATATAAACCTGAGTTCACGTCAAGAAATTGCCCAGTTAAATATTCAACATTATTTGCAATAACTTGTTGACACTTATTAAGCTAATCTTTGATACATGTGAATAAATTTGAAAACAGGTTTCTAAGTGAAAACACTTTTTATTTCAAGGAATAAAACTTTTTGTCTTACCCTAATATCTTATAGTAAAAATATTGGCGAATTCATTTTCATAGTAAAATCTTTCCATTTTATTTTTTTTATAAAATCATTTCCAATGTATTTTCATAGTAAAAATCATTGACCATTGTATTTTCCTAGTAAAAATCATTTCTAATGCATTTTCATAGTGAAAAATCATTTCCAATGCATTATTATAGTAAAAATCATTTCCAATGTATTTTCCTAGTAAAAATCATTTCTAATGCATTTTCCTAGTAAAAATCATTTCCAATGCATTTTCATACTAAAAATCATTTTCAATGTATTTACATAGTAAAAAATCATTTCAAATGCATTTTTCATAGCAAAAATTTTCAATGCAATAAAAAATCATTTCAATGCATTTTATAGTAAAAAATCATTTCCAATGTATTTTCCTAGTAAAAATCATTTCTAATGCATTTTCCTAGTAAAAATCATTTCCAATGCATTTTCATACTAAAAAATCATTTTCAATGTATTTTTCATAGTAAAAATCATTTCAATGCATTTTCATAGTAAAAATCATTTCAAAATTTTCATAGTAAAAATCATTTCCAATGCATTTTCATAGTAAAAAATCATTTCTAATGCATTTTCATAGTAAAAATCATTTCAATGCATTTTTATAGTAGAAATCATTTCAAATGCATTTTCCTAGTAAAAATCATTTCAAATGCATTTTTATAGTAGAAATCATTTCAATGCATTTTCATAGTAAAATCATTTCCAAAATCATTTCAATTTTTCATAGTAAAAATCATTTCAATGCATTTTCATAGTAAAATCATTTCAAATGCATTTTCATAGTAAAAATCATTTCTAATGCATTTTCATAGTGAAAAATCATTTCCAATGCATTTTTATAGTAAAAATCATTGGCCAATGCATTTTCATAGTAAAAATCGTTTCCAATGCATTTTCATAGTAAAAATCATTGGCCAATGCATTTTCATAGTAAAAATCATTGGCCATACCCAAAACCATTCGTCTATTTATTTTCATAATAAAAATCAATGGACAATTCATTTTCATAGTAAAAATCATTGGCCAATGCATTTTCAATGTAAAAATCATTAGCCAATGTATTTTTATAGTAAAATTCGTTGGTCAATATATTTTCATAGTAAAATCATTGGCCAATGCTTTTTATTAGTAAAATCATTTCCAGTGCATTTTCATATTAAAAATATTAGCCATTTATTGTCATAGTAAAAATACTTGGCCAATGCATCTTCATAGTAAAATCATTGGCAATGTATTTTCATAGTGAAATTCATTGGCCAATGCATTTTTCTAGTAAAAACATTTCCACCGTATTTTACTATAATGAAATCATTTCTAATATATTTTATAGTAAGATCATTGGCCAATGAATTTTCATAGTAAAATAATTTCCTATGCATTTTTATTGTAAAATTCATTGCCCAATAAACTCGTTCCATAGTATGCATCTTCTAAATATGGCAATTATATAATTGATTAAAATGTAATTGTATTTTATTTTTTGAAGATTAATATTGATTAATAAAAACGGAAATTATTTATGATCCAAACGATTAAACGACCTAGATTATTAATAAATATGTGGGGAATCGATTTATCGATAACGTTCTCGCATTTCGTGTATTTATATCTATTTCATTTTTTTTTCTTCAAATAATTGACAGCCAATCACTTCATATTGTTAATCTATGAAGGGAAAAAAGACGATTTATTTGTATAAATATGTACTTCTAACGTGAGTTGATGTCGGTGTTTGCGTGGAGAAGCGTAAATACTTCCACTAAACGCTGACAGTTTGTATTTCGATGTTTAAATAAATCAGCCACTATTTGCTAATGTATATTTATTTACGGGCAGAAATGATTTGTTCATATGATATATACAAATATTCTGGCAGCATAAAAAATACAAAAAGAAAATGAGGAAGTTATAAGAAGAGAGAAATAGAGAAGAATATAGAAAGACTCTATTTAAGAAGAGAGAAAGTAAGAAAAATGAAGAGAGCAAACAAGAAAGAAACAGATATGTAAAAAGAAATATTTTAAAATGAAATTAAAAAAAAAAACTAAAATATAGAAAGAAAAGCGAAAGAGACAAAAATGGAGAAAAGAAAAAAATATTTTAAAATGAAAGAAATCAAGAACGAATTTTCAAATCAAAATAAAATGCAAGCGAAAGATAGAAAAAAAAATACAGAAATGACAAAAATGGTAAAACGAAAAATATTTTGAAATGAAAATGAAAAGCAAGTGAAAAAGGCGGAAATAAGAAAAATATTTTATTTGAAAAAACAAAAAAACAAAGAAAGATTTTAAAATCATAAATCAAAAAGGCGAAAAGATAAAAAAAAAAAGAAAATAGAAAGAGACAAAAATCCGAAAAAAACAAAAATATTGTAAATGAAAAAAAAAAATTTTTTTTTTTTTTTTTTAAACATTACGCACCGACCAAGGCGCGAAGCCACTAGGATGCAGGGGGTTGCAGAAGATTTGGAGCGAGAGCAGATAGGAGTGATAGACGAAAGGATGAGGAGAAGGATAATGGGTAGATCGAGATAACTGGAGATGTCGATTGACATTACATTTGAATAGTTGGAGATTATAGCTCTCAGGGAAACAGTAATAGGGAAGGGTGTTCCGCAGGCGAGAGGTGCGAGGTATGAAGCTATTGGAGTAGAAGAGACGGCTATATTTAGTAGTTTCAACAGTGAAAGGGTGAGAGCGGGATGCCAGCCTCGTGGGGCGCTTGAATTCATGGAGTCTGGGGACCAGTGAAAGCAGCTCATCGGAGCAATTACCATGAAAGTATTTGTAAAAAAGACAGAGAGAGGCGACGGCGCGTCTGTGAGAGAGTGACTGTAGACGAGATGCCAGATCAGGGCCAACTATATTACATATCCGTCTCTGGATCTTGTCAAGAACTCCGAGGTAAACAGAAGGTGCACCAGACCATATATGGCAGCAATACTCCATGCAAGGGCGAATTGTTGATTTGTAGATCTGAAGGATCGATTCCGGGGGCGGCGCAGAGAGCTAACTTTCCTTGCGGTGGACGAAGCCATTGACTCAATGTACTTGTTCCATCTCAGGTCAGCATAGTTTAAAATCAAAATGAAAAAGAAACCGAAAATATAAAAATGAAATGACAAAAACATGAAGAAGAACAGCGGTCCAGAATAAATGAATACATTTTGGGAGAAATAACAAACATACAACATTTATCAAAACTACAAAGGACTGAAAATAGTGGAGACCCATGATCGCCTACGTTCTGAAGAAAAGCGAGACTAAGTAAATAGATAGTGTATAGTGTAGTCACTCATGGGGGTGCCAGGTTATTCCATTACATCAGGCACAAAATGAAGACAACATTGATTGACTGATTTCTTTGTTTAATGGCATATCAACTCCTAATAGTTTATTTCATGCCAAAATTTAATTTTCTTGAGAGCTTTGAAGTAATAAAAATCTGTGTTATTTTGCTTTCACAACTGAATACATGGTAGATGATATTCAGTTTTTATTCATTTCAGTAATTTCTTCCAAGACAAAAATACTACAAATATTTCCTTAGAGAATTATAATAAAACTTATGAAAATACGAATATTAAAACTTATATTTATGGATTAAATGACTTCTAGTATTAAATAAATTCAACAGCCATTATAATACTGGTAGATTTTGCCGCTGTACCGCTCCAGAAAGTGCCTGCCTACACATGTTATCCTCTACATTTAAAAGAGCCAGATCAGACCAAAAATGGCGTACTCTTGTCATATTTGGACGGGAGCTGCCCAGACCTCATTCTCCAGCCTTGCTAAAGTGCAAAAGCGTTTCCGAGCCGTTGTGGGTGAGAATTAATCGCCACACATCAACCTCTCTCTCACAGGCGGGATGTGGCAGCCCTCCCACAGCGCTACCGTTACTTCCGCGGAAAGTGCTCGGACGAATCACATTCCAGGCTCCCGCCAAGGCAACCTTTCACGACGGCAAGGACACGTCATGCCAGTTACATAATAGCAAACTTATTATATTCCTTCCGTATTCGATTAGTGATAGGTAAGTTCCATTCAAGCAGCAGCTTCTCGCGAACTTCTGCCCTGTGGAACCAATTCCCAACCGGATATTTCTCCGATCATTAAAAGGCTGTTAAGGGCCCGGGTTAACCGTTATCTTCCCACTTATACACACGAATGGCCTCAAAACATAACCCTTTACCTTGAGGGCCCCCGGGTTTTGAAGTAAGTGAACTTTAATGAAACAAAAAATGGTGCTTACTGTATACCTGGTCTTGCATATATATATATATATATATATATATATATATATATATATATATATATATATATATATATGCAAGACCAGGTATACAATGGGGGCTCTACAAATAGGTTTTATAGCCTTGGATGACCACTGGTCTAGGAGAAGGAAAACTCTGAATTCAAAACCTGCGGAGGGTCGTTTGGGAACCTTGTGGCACTTAGTGCACCAGGTCTCTGTATTCGTCCCTTAAAAAAGTGTGGATGATCCTGC
>CAHIKZ030002490.1:1102500-1130000 GCA_903632075.3 Acanthosepion pharaonis | reverse complement strand
AACCAAGATGCAAACAAAATATATTTTATTGATTACGACAAACATATGAATAACAAACACCTTAATAATAAACCTATCAATCTATCAACGGTTTAAACCACTTTTGAAAGCTTTGGTTTGGTTTGGTTTGTTTCCTCAATGGGTTATTTAATGTCGACAAACATTTTATTGCTGGTAATATTTTTTTTTAAATATGTATTTCTGGTAATATTTTTTCTTCAAAAATGTATAGCTGGCAATTTAAAAAAAAAATGTATCCCGGTATTATATAAAAAAAATGTATAACTGGTAATATTTAAAAAAAAATGTATTTCTGATAATATTTTTTCTTCAAAAATGTATAGCAGGTAATATTTATTTTTAAATATGTATTTCTGGTAATATTTTTTCTTCAAAAATGTATAGCTGGCAATATTTTTAAAAAATGTATCCCGGTATTATTTTTAAAAAAATGTATAACTGGTAATATTTAAAAAAAATGTATTTCTGATAATATTTTTTCTTCAAAAATGTATAGCAGGTAGGTTATATTTTAAAAAAATGTACCCCGGTAATATTTAAAAAAAATGTATAACTGGTAATATTTTAAAAAAAATGTCTTTCTGGTAATATTTTTTTTCTTCAAAAATGTATTCCTGGCAATATTTTTAAATGAATGTATAACTGGTAATATTTTTAAAAATGTATTTCTGATAATATTTTTTTTCAAAAATGTATTCCTGGCAATATTTTTAAAAGAATGTATAACTGGTAATATTTAAAAAAAATGTATTTCTGGTAATATTTTTTCTTCAAAAATGTATTGCTGGTAATTTTTTTTATTTTTAAAAAGTATAGCTGGTAATATTCTTAAAAAGATATATCGCTGATAATATTTTTTAAAAAGCTCTATTGATGGTAATATTTTTATTTCAAAACTGTACTGATTGTAAGATTTATATTTCAAAAATATATTGCTGGTATATAATTTTTTTTACAAAGTATTTCTGGTATTAAAACCTATTTTTAAACTTTCATAGTGTTTTGAACCCAAGTTTTTTGCTGGGGTAAACTATTTGCCCATAGCTCGGGCCCTGACAAGTGCAAACACCCCGCGTTAACCTGGGTGCATCAACAAATAAGAGGTAGTTTCACGCTCCTCAAAGCCTTCTCATCAGATGTCTTGCTGTCGGATGTAGTTTATCGTCATACCCAGGACACCTATAAGAGTTCTATTGAGGAAAACAATTATAACTTCCTCGTGACCTATTTCTTTACTTATGAAGTGGCCTACTTAATAAAATATAGGCCAATCGCAAGGTACGATTCGAGAGAGGTCCTTATCTTTTTACGAAGTTAGCGTAGCTGCTAAAAGGAGAGAACATAAGCGTTTTGATGATTCATCTGTTATATTCGGCTAACTGGTTGTTAAATCCAAAGTACTGGCCACATCCTGCCCTTCTTTTTCCGATTCCAGATCAGTTTTCTCGCCCCATTCCATGCCAGTCACGTTTAAGACTGATCATCTAGCTTTGTGGATTCGTCAGAGAAGAGCAACCCAATAATTTTATCCAAGAAGCGTGGCACATAACTTGGCCAGGCAAAAAGTGAAGAGGGCACTCAGAAAAACGAACACATAGCACTAATCAATGCATACATAGATACATGCGTACATATATATTCATTGATCAGTGCTCTCTCTCTCTCTCTCTATATATATATATATATATATATATATATATATATATATATATATATATATATATATATATAAAAGTGTGTATGTATATAAATATATATATATATATATATATATATATATATATATATATATATATATACACTTTATATATTATTCATATATTATATATGCATAGCACTTATTGGAAAGCGCTCAATATCAGTGATAGAGCTAACATATTTAGTTGCGTTGATGTGAGTTTGTGAACATGGGTTTCACGCTATATGAGATCGTCAGACAAAGCCTGACGTTGGCAAATAACGTGAAACCCAGGGTCCCAAACTCGCATCAATCATATATATATATATATATATATATATATATATATATATATATATATATATATATTCACTACCAACGGATTAATACACACACACACAACACACACACGCACACATATATATATATACATGTAACACACACATATATATATGCATGTAATACACACACAGACGCTGATCAATGAATATATATGTACAAATATATATATATATATATATATATATATATATATATATATATATATATATATATTTGTGTGTGTGTGTTTGTGCGTGTGTAGAAATACGTTGTGTTAATAGGATTCAATATCAACAGTTATTACACACACAAACGCATAATGAAATATATATATATATATATATATATATATATGTACATATATATTCATTGATCAGTGTGTGCGTGTATTACATGCATATATATGTGTGTGTGCGTGCGTATTACACGCATATATATATATATATATATATATATATATATATATGTGTGTGTGTGTGTGTGTGTGTGTGTGTGTGTGTGTGTGTGTTTGTGTGTAGTAATCCGTTGGTAGGAAATCCTATTAACACAATATGAAATTTTAAACATTAAATATTAAATGTTAAAACTGACTCTCAAAAAGCGCTCAATTTTTATTTTCTAAACAGACCAAAATATTTCATCCAATTGGAATTAAGTCATCACTAGTTAATGATCATTTTCCCCAGTGAAAATATCCATGTGATAAACCACGATACCCTGTCTAAGATTACCTCCTGAGACCCGGCACTACCTTCCCTCTCTCCTCCATTTTTCCCCTTTTTTTCCCGCTGACCATCTCTCATATTACCCTATTTCCAGTCTCTTCTTTCTACCCTCCTTGGTTTTTTCTTTCCTTTCCCCCACTCTTTCTGTCTTTTGTCGAATGTTGTCTTAATTCTAATTGTATGAAAGCATCACTACACTCATTAATTGTACGACTTTTAACCAATTGTTTCATACTACCCTGATGATGGCTTAAAAAAATCGATAGCTTGGAACATATTTATTGTACTTTTATTAAATGTACTCTGGATATTTTCTGCTAAAACTTTCTCCTCGTCTGAGAAAGACTATTCAAAATTTGGAAAGTGGATTTAAATTAATCGACAGTAAATGTCTGTTGATTTTAATAATAATAATACATACATATAAACAGACATACATACATATATACAAGTATATGATTGGGGTATACGGAATAAAATACAATAACCAACAATTATTATTCTTAAAAGAGCGCTCAATACAGAGTAGAGCGAATATAATTATTTATTTATAAAATCACTACAAAAACTAATTTCGATTTTGGTCCATCGTGCTGTTTTGATTTGTTCCCCTGAAATGTTAGATGGAGAATTTACTAAAATTCGAAATATTTTCGAAAGTAATGGATACCCCATCAATATTATCAGACGTGTGATCGATAACAAAATCAGACGGTTTATATATCTGTCATATTTGGTCCTAGTCAATGACCTGTTTATTTGAAGTTACCTTGGCTTGACAAGAAATGTCAGCTATTATCGGACAAAATTTCGTCGTCCATTTTATCCACATACAATGCTGTTAAGTTTCGCACGGTTTTCCATACGAGAACCCTGTTTCCTTCCTTTTCTAAAGATAGGCTGTCCTATTTTCATAAAAACTCTGTTGTTTATAAATTCAAATGCCGTTGCAAGGCGGTTTACATAGGACGTACTAATCTAAGGTTGGAAACGAGGGTGGCGCAGAATGTTCCTGCTTTTGTACGTTCAGACAGTCCCGGCCAGCCTATAAGAAGAACAACTCAGTCCATGAGACAACAATTGGGCAATATTTGCTGGACAATAACGCTTGTGCCGCTGAGTACGTAAACAAATGGTTTTCGGTATTACAGAGCGCTCGTTCTATACATCATCTGCGTGTTTCTGAAGCCGTTTACATTAAGTGTCAGCAGCCCAGTCTGTGCAAACAGAAGGAACACTTTTTACGTTCCTTACGTCTGTTGGAGGGTCTGTGAGTTCCCCACTTTTTCTATTTTATATAGACTTGTGGAACGATTTATTTACATCCCCACCTCATTTGATTTTAATTTATATAATTAAAATTTGTCTTTTAGTCGAGTTCAACCTTTCCCTCCTCAGTCATGTTATTGTCTTTGTATTCATTTATATTAAATATTGCCAACGAATATCTTAGACAAAGCATTGACTGAAAGATGCCTTAGATATGACGTCCACTTTCTTTAAAGATATATATATATATATATATATATATATATATATATATATATATATATATAGTGGAGTAATGGATAGAGACTTGAATTTACAAATCGGAGAGCCGAGTTTGAATTCCAGTTGGATCCATTACATTCACTTAAGTGCTAATACCCTTGGGAAAGGTATGGATCCTCTTCTTCTCCTTCCAGATATGGGTGAATAGCAGGACGGGCTGGGTTCTATAGCCTTGGATCGCAACTCTAGGAGGAAAAGTCTGAATTCAAAACATGCGAACTGCAACGTACTGCACCAAGTCTCTGCATTCGGCCCTTCCTAGGAACTGATCTGCTTGATTTCGACAGGAGAATCTAGTATATATATATATATATATATATATATATATATATATATATATATATATACGTGTGTGTGTGTGTGTGTGTGTGTGTGTGTGTGTGTGTGAGTGAAATATATAGAAAATAGGAAAGAACTCGTTAGGTAAATAATCCAAAGTTATTTAGTATTTTTGTTATTATTTTTTTAAAAAAAAATAGTGCTCGATACAAAAGTAGAGCCTAAATATAAATATAATTATTTATTTGCGAGGAAATCATGTTTTTTAAAAAAATAATTTAATATATATATATATATATATATATATATATATTACAATGAATCATTCAAACAAAAAATAGATTAGTAAAGTTAATGAAATAAAAGGACGAAATCTCTTCGTAAACCAAAATTTTAGTTACATTAACCTACGAACTCAAAAAATTCTCAAATTAACATATCAGTAAAAACGCAATTTCTTAATTTAAAAAAATATCAACGTTAGCGTTGCGACTACACGCTGCAAAGGTTTTTATCCATTAACAATAACACATTTCTAAAAGAAATATATATATATATATATTTCGATTCGCATTTAATGTCCTGTCTCTGATGCTACCTGGATTTACACAAAACAAAATAATTTCCATACCTGAGGATGACTGTATGTACAGTTGAAAGTACTAGCAGATTAAAAAAAAAGACCTTATACAACTTGTAGTTATTAAAAACAAGGATCATAACATTCATCGAGTGGTTCGTAGGTTAATGCAATTTTAAAATTTTGTTTGCGAAGGGATTTCGCCATTTTATATCATTAACTTTACTAATCTACTTTTTGTATGAATGATTCATTGTAATATAAATTGAACTGCACCACATATTTTATATATATATATATATATATATATATATATATATATATATATAAAAAAAAGTGAACATAAAGTCAACACTTAGAGGCGACAGTCTGTTTTCATGCTAGATGCAATCGTCAGGTCCTTAATTTGCGTCTAGCATGAAAACAGACTGTCGCCTCTAAGTGTTGACTTCTATGTTCACTTTTATATTTATATTTACACACGCTCTATCTCTGATATTGAGCACTTTATCCCATAAATATAGATCATCTTAAGACTATATTTCTTCATATATATATATATATATATATGTGTGTGTGTGTGTGTGTGTGCGTTTGTGCATGTGGTGTAGTTTAATTTATATTACAATGAATCATTCCTACAAAAAGTAAATTAGTAAAGTTAATGAGATAAAATGGCGAACTCACTTAGCTGACTAAATTTTAAAGAGTGTATTAACGCACGAACGATTCGATGAATGTTATGATCCTTTTTTTAAAATTATAAATTGTATGAGGTCTTCCTTAAATATGCATACTTACTGGCCATATTTACCTGCCATATTTAAGGAATACCTAATAAGATAACGATTGGCATTGCTTTCAACCCTTTAAAAATCAAAGTTGACTGGAAAGAAGAAAGCCGGAAGAGAATTTCCGAAGCTCGATAGAAGAAACTGTTAACATAGAACCTACCGTTAGATTTGGTCATTTCAGCTGTAAAATGATTAGACCTATCTACCAATGTATTCTACCAATTCATTTGTAGCAGGAACATGTAGAAAAAGCCCAGGGAAGTTACGTTACGGCATTGGGGACGTGAGTGAAGCCGAGATGCCCGCTCAGGACTCGATAACAATACAGATTCTTCTTTGGGTTTTATCAAGAATCAATAAATACATAGTAAAAGCTCCAGAACTGATCTGACAGAAATATCCAATTCATGGATGAATGATAGAATGTCTAAGATATATTCTGTCGAGAAAAAATTGTCTGGGACGACACAGTGAACCAAAATTCCTCTAGGTAGACCTAGCAATAGATTCAATATAATATTTTCATTTTATATCATTTTAACATCTTTAACACACAATGAGTCGATTTGGCATCAGTGATTCTCATGAAAAAAAATAACTCAGAGCATTAAAAAGGAGTGGTTTCGTTTTCAAGGCATGTTAAATTACTTCCCGCTATAAAGGGCGGGAACTCTAAACAAAATTGAGTTACGGGTCTTGTCCGCTAGATGGACCACGGCACTTCTGAATTCAACATGGCGATAAGCTGACATGCACGTGGAACTCATAGTTTAGATCCAAACAAATCTTCGTTGTTCTTAGGCAGTTAATGAATAAAAAGTTATTTATTATGTGTTAAAATAAACTTGTCTTTCATTACACGTTTTTGTTCCTCCTAACAACCTGGAATATGACAAGTCGTTAAAATTAATGTTATTTCTTGCCCCAATTAACAACAGATTTTAGGTCATTTAAACCAGTGTCAGCTAAAAGAAATGACTTGACCTACCATTAGAATAGGAGTAAATAAATACCGAGTTGAGAACTGATGACACTGGTTTGGTTGTTAATAAAAATTAGGAAATTAAGTTGTCTGAAATTCTTACATAGCTACATATCTGAATTTTTAAGATGAACTAGTGTCACTTATTATTCATTTTTGACTAGTATTTCTTTCATCTTATTTCTCTTGCTTTTCCACCAAGTAGTAATAGTCTTAAGTTGTCTGAATTTCTTAGATGAAGCCTTGCCAATTATTATTATTCATTTTTGACTAGTATTTCTTTCATCTTATTTCTCTTGCTTTTCCACCAAGTAGTAATTGCCTTAATTTGTCTGAATTTCTTAGATGAAGCCTTGGCAATTATTATTCATTTTTGACTAGTATTTCTTTCATCTTATTTCTCTTGCTTTTCCACCAAATAGTAATAGTCTTAAGTTGTTTTAATTTCTTAGATGAAGCCTTGTCAATTATTATTCATTTTTCACTAGTATTTCTTTCATCTTATTTCTTTTGCTTTTCCACCAAGTAGTAATTGCCTTAATTTGTCTGAATTTCTTTGATGAAGCCTTGTCAATTATTATTCATTTTTGACTATTATTTCTTTCATCTTATTTCAATTGCTTTTATACCAAGTATTATTTCTTATATTGCGTAAATTTCTTTGATAAAAATAGAACATTTACGAGACACTCATAAACGTCTATAAAATCGAACAACACTTCTAAACAGAAATTACTTTCCTCTGTCACATTCCGTTCCTGCTTAGATATATTTGTTCATCTTTTAACTCACGTAAGCCTTTTATTGCATATTTAAAACACGTACCTGAACTAGGTGCTTTGTTTTCACTGAATGACGTTTTCTTTTTAACTTAACACTACGATCATTTTGAAAATTTCGACTATATTATCTGGTGATATATTTCGCTTTGTATAGCAAAAATGTTTTAGAAGATGAACAGCCGGCTCAAAAGATGGAGGCTGAAATAATGAGAATGCGATTAGTATTCGAATGTCTTTTATTTATAGTTAATGGTAATAATTCTTCCAAGAACCTTTTCACTGCCATTATCTAAAATTAAAACGAACCTTTGCTCTCTGTATCAGACGTGTGATGAATAATGTAAAAATATTACAAATCTAGCTTTATATGTTGCAAAAAAATAAATAAATAATGGAATCTTCAACATTAACGTGAAATGCAACGAGGTAGAATAAAATATATAAGGTGATACATTTTTTTTTATTAAAATAAAAATACTGTCTTTTAAAGCAATTTTCCTGTCTGATGATTTTCACTTTTCCCTTCAGACGCTGCATATATATATATATTTATATATATATATATATATATATATATATATATATATATATATATATATATATATATATATATATACACACACACACATATATATATATATATATATATATATATATATATATATGTGTGTGTGTGTGTGTCAAAGTCTAAGTTTTTTACTGCCTGAGAAACCACAGTAGCTGAAAATGTTTAGTGTTTGTAATATTTTAGATCTTAACTAACTCGTTCGACTTTTAACAGTTTCTTTTTAAATGTAACAGTTTCATGGGCAAGATATACCTTCTCTGTAAAAACAGTTTCATCGTGTATATATATATATATATATATATATATATATATATATATATATATATATACTTCTTAGGCTGTATTTCTTAAGATATGTCTCATTAAACAATTTAGACAAGTTTCTTAGTATCTTCACTGAAGGAAGAAACAAATTACCTTGTTGATAAGTATTGATTTTATTGCGTGCACGTTCGACATTATGCTAATTACCTAAGGTTACTATTGAGAATAAGTAGTCGAAAACTTCTTTAAATTATTTAATGACACAATCACATATTATATATAATATATATATATATATATATATATATATATATATATGTATATATATATATATATATGTATATATATATATATATATATATATATATATATAATAAAGTCGTTTGATGCCTTGTGGCCGTAGTGCACCGGGTCTCTGTATTCGGCCTTTCAATAAGTGTGGTTGGTTCTGCACAAATCCTTCACCACTATAATCAAATCATATGTGCTAGTGTCTGTCTGTCCGTTCCTAGAATCTGAGTCGCTTGACCCTCATACGTCGAATACGACGGGAGAAACCACTATATATATATATATATATATATATATATATATATATATATTCCAAGTAGGATATTAATCCAGAGTGAGCGAAATATAAACTACTAAGTATTAAAATATTAATAATCAAGAAGAAAACCTTAAAGATACATTTCCGTTATAAATTTATTTATTTCGCGAATTTCTTGTGGGGAAAATGGAAATGGTTTACCTCACAAACGCCCTCGCGTCTGCCTGGCCTGTGGGTTGAGAAAGGAAAGAAAAGATCCAAGATGGCGTCCGTGACTTTTAATATTCACGGTCTCGTGCAGTCACGCAAAGTCGCGTTACACACATGCTAATGAGGTGTGTCTGGGCTCCATAAAAGCAGGTTGCTTGGAGAAATTGGCAGAACGGCATTACACCCGTGTTTGGTGTACACGGCTTTGCGTTGCAGCGTGTCAAACATTTTCTTCGGAAAGAGTTGCGTCCCTTACACTGTTGAAGTCGACTCATTTGCTACATTTCTTTATATATTCAGGGGAAAGGGAAAGCAAGAGAGAAGAGAAAAAAGAAAGAGAGTAAGAAGAAAAATGACGGATGGTCAAGTTCTTTTGTTGTTTTTTTTATTTAAAGTGAGATAGAGAGAGTGTATGGAAAGGATAGAGAAGAAAAAAGAGTTGAATGGGTTGCAGTAAGCCTAAAACAGGGTGAGCCAGCCAAGAATTCTTTCCTTAAAGTGTCAAAAAAAAAGAAAAATCTGATGATTTTGAGTTTTTATTGTTAACACGGCAAACTGTGTCCATATAAAGCTCTATATATCCTTGTTTTTTTTTTTAAATTTTCCATTTCACCTTCGGTGTCTTATTATATTTTAAACTCCAGACATATATAGAAAGTGATGTATTATTTTTGTAAGTAGTGTTGGTAAAAGATAAAATTTGTTGATACTACCTAGTTTTAAAAGAATTCATAGTACTACCAAGTTCATCTTTTAACTCACGTAAGCCTTTTATTGCATATTTAAAACACGTACCTGAATTAGGTGCTTTGTTTTCACTGAATGACGTTTTTGGTGTCTTATCATTATCTTTTAAACTCCAGACATATATAGAAAGTGATGTATTATTTTTGTAAGTAGTGTTGGCAAAGGATAAAATTTGTTGATACTACCTAGTTTTAAAAGAATTCATAGTACTACCAAGATAGATTTTTTTAACCGTCAGACTCTCTATTGTAGAGATAGAGAATATATATATATATATATATATATATATATATATATATATATATATATATATGCATGTTTCATTAAATACGACAGACAAGATACTACGGTTACGCTTTTTATCTATTTTTTCTTGTCTTCGAACAAGAGCTTTCTTTTCTGGACAAAGAGTGTATAAAAACTGTCCAAATGTGTTATAATTCCGAGCGCTTTCGGCTATACCTTTAGCCATTATCAAGGATGATTTGATTTTTCAGCTTAATTGAGTGTGTGCGTTATGTGTATGTCTTAGTGTGCAGTAGGGAAGTAAGTTGTATGCAATAAGTCATACATATTTTCGGATGATAATTTATATAAAAACTGTCCAAATGTTCTTTTTATCCAAGCGCTTTCGGCTATACATTTAGCCATTTTCAAGGATTATATTTCAACTGTGAAAATTAGAAATAGTTTGTTGTATGTATGTTTTATAAAATGTTTTCATTTTTCAAAACACGGTCAAGATATTATGTCCATGTTCAAAGTTAATATTATTAAATGTTGGCTTGTTTGTTTTTATTAATAAGGTTTCCATTATATTTAGCCTTTTTGTTTTTGCATGTAGATGATGCTATTATATCAGTGTTGTCGACAAGTATGTTCCGAATAGTGGCCGGTATGTCTCCATGAATATTTAAATGACATCTAATTGAGCTATTGTCAGAAAGGTGTAGAGTGAGTCTGCGTGTTAAACATGTTGTAGTGTGGCCTATATAATAATATAATTTATCATAAAAGAAAAGAAAAAAAAATCATTAGATCGCATGAGAGATTGTATAAAAAACTAAATAAAAACACCTTGTCTGTCGTTTTAAATGAAATATATATATACAAATAAATAAATACAGTATTTAACTTATATTAAATCCCTAAATTATTTGTAAAAAAAAGTTAAATATTTAAATTGCTAGCAAGCATCAAATTAATTTCTTCGGGTTTTTTTTTTCGACATCTAAATTACTATCAAACATTAAAATCTATGTTTTGCATAAATTGCTAAAACTTACTACCCATCTCCTCCATATGTAAAACCCATTTACAGCCTGTTTCTCTTTACTTTCCTTTACTTTCTTTTTCCTTTTTCACTATAGGCGGTCTATAATTTCAGTTCGGAAACTGAACTGCTGGGCCCTCATGAGCAGAAATCGAATCCATCATGTACGGGCATAACAGCAAAATTGTCCAAATCGTAAAACAGCAAAATTGTCCAATTGTATATGATTAAAGATATATTACTGGAATTCTCTGAGGTTTTTATAACACTATTGGACTCTATTCTGGGTAATAATAATGTGTAATTACCTTCCAAGCTTAAGAGAAGAATCGTGATGAATTCGATTATAAACGAAAATGACATGTTCATTGTTAATTAATCATAGCTAAGGATCGGAAGCTTTTGAATGATTGAAATAAAGTCCAAATATATATATATATATATATATATATATATATATATTATTCCAGGATCATTTTCCAACTTTTTCAAGATGATCTTCGCCCTCCCTAACCTTTTAAATTTCTGTCCTGTAGTAACAAGGTACCTCACATCTGTCACGTACGATTTCATTTTTAAGTCTTCTTTTCATTGCTCCCTCGCGTGCCAAACGACTTATGAATTGAGTTGGATCTTTTCTAATTTATCTCATTTGTCCAAAGTTGAAATGATGATCCCTCTTCCTGTTGTGACTACCTGATCCAGTTTTTGTCTCTACTGTTCCCTCTTTTTTAAATGTATCCACCGTTCTCTTGATGGTTCTTGAATTGACTTTGAAGAGGGAAGCCAGAATATGAATGTTGGTATCATTACCAAAAGCCGGAATGATCTTTTTCCTCTGGTCATTGATCAGTTGGGAAGTGAGGCTGGCACAAAATGATTTTAACCTGTTCTCTTTTTATCTGAATAACTCAACGGGTTTTTCTGTGATTCTTACACAACAAATGGTGTCAAGATGGCTAAAGGTCTTATCTGAAAATCCGGAATATTTTTTCTCCTTAGAATCCATCTTGCACATTTATAGATCAACCATTCGTCCGTGCTTTGAATACTGCTGACATATTTGTTGAGGTGCTCCTGCTATTCATCTCGAGATTCTTGATAAAATCCAATGATGGATCGACCCGGCCCTGACATCTCGACATCAGTCTCTTTTTCACTGATTTGACATGGCTTCGCGCTGTCAGTTTTAGAATTATTTTCAATGGCAACTGTTTTGATGTTTTTTTTTTTCCTGGTGCTCCGATCACTAGATTGGAAACTATGCTGCATTGTTTTACTGTAGAAATACATAGATTCAACCACCTCTAAGAGTTTCTTTTCTCGCAGTTTTTATCTGTGGAACTCCATTCCGATTTTGGGCTTCCTTGAAGAAAATTAAATACAACATCAGTCGCCATCTTTTGTCTCCTCGAACTTTACTCCTTTACTGTCGTTTCCTCAATACCCCTACTCATTCGTCTGTTTTGCTTTCTGTTACTCGCTGTGTTATAGCCACATTATCGCCTACCTTTAAGACCTCATAGGACTAAATTTGTTACATGCACACGAATGAGGCATGATGGGAATTTTAAAATTAATTTTTTTCGCATATAATTTAGCCAGTTTCATTTAGAATATTTTTATTTCTATCTCCATCAATTTTGTTATTAGATATCCCACACTGTGATAATAAAGGATCTGCCAGGAATGTTGAAATGTAAATGCCATAGCTCAAATTTACTGTAGATGACATTGCGATCAAGGCATTCTGTAAATATTTTTATCTCAGTGAATTGTTTCTCTTTTTATCACAGTATCATTTTTACGTCCAAATTGTCGTCAGTCTCGTTACAGCGGGCAACTAATCTATTTGATGTATTGTTTTATAAAATGTCACATTTGTGTTCATATAATCTCTCATTTAGATTCCATTACGTTTATCATATGTATTTTGTGGCAATTATTACATGAGAACAAATAAATTCTTCCTTCAAGTTTAACTTATGGTTTTGTTTTTTATTGGCAATTTTTATTGTTTTAGTTGTAGGTGTAAGAAATTTTATGTTGTGTCTAGATAACTTCTTTTCAGTTGCAGTTGTGAAAGAGTTAATTTGTAGGACAATATATTTTTCGATTCATTATGTTTGTGAGGAGGGCCGTTTTTCTATATTGAAACAGGTTATGAGCCTTTTTTTAGCATTGAATATAAAATAATTGGGCAACTGAAGAAAGTGTTTTCAATGTATTTCTTTTCTTCATGTAAATATTGTGGGCTGCAAATTCTTAGTGCTCTTAAATACAATCCGATGATTATACCGGATTTTATTTTGTTGATATGATGGATGTTGGTTTCAATCTCTGTAGGAATGATTGCAAAACACTTTCTCCTCCCCAATTTATAGGAAAAACCACGCAAATGCATGCTGGTATTTCTTCGCAGTCAATAAGATAGGCCACTTCTCGGTCTACTCCGACTCAATCCAGATCTGCCATTTCTCAGTGACGTCGAACTCTCTGCTTTCGGGCAGAGAGGAGGCCAGATGAGGCTATGCCTAAAGACAGAGTCACGTTTGAGGAGATAGACAAGCCAGACACCGTATATTTGGGGCCTACGGGAAAGTTTTGCCAAAGCCTACAGGCTTGGATTCGCTCCACATAAAAAACGATTTTGTGTGACATCCTGCCTTGAGGGGAGGCGAGTTGAATAACCTCAGTCCTGGTCTGTCTTGTCTTGAAGTCAGAATGCTAGATTTGTTTATTCAAATTCCCTCTTGAGCTCCAATTCTTACTTTGTGAACTTTTTGCCATATTACTGTTGCTTTGTCTTATTAGTGTTAATTTGCATTGCATTTGCTGTTTGCTTCATTTATTTTTTTGCTCTGTTCTTTTCTTACATTTGCTATTGCTTATTACAAACTTTTTTTTTTTTTTTAACTGTTTTTGTTGGACAATTTCGTTATTAATTTTGCACTTGACCATGTCTATCAAAAATACGATGAGAATAGAATTTCGTTTTTGCTGATTTATTTCCTGTGGACACTAAGTTTCAAGCTATTGTTAACGCGGTGCAGCATGGTAACAAGATAATTGTATTCTCCCATTTCGTACGTAAAATTGCACTACTGTTAAGCAGCACAGCGATCAATATATATATATATATATATGTGTGTGTGTGTGTGTGTGTGTGTGTGTGTGTGTGTGTGTGCGTGCGTGCGTGCGTGTGTGTGTGTTTTCTTTGGACTTGGAGCTTAGACATTTGACGATTGTTTGGCCTTGTTTTAATGTTCTTGGTTTTTTCTACTATATTTCAAATTTTTCCTCGGGTACCGATTTATTCTACTTCAAGCTGAGTTATCCGACGCTTTTCAAAACGAGTACTACCATCTATCTATCTATCTATCTATCTATCTATCTATCTATCTATAGTGTAAGAAAAGGACACTACCCATCAGTTTTAATTTTTCGTTTCATTTTTTGGAAGTGCTATCTGATGATGCGGCGTCCTTTAAAAGGCTCTGGTGAAATAAATTATTATAATTGAACCTTAAAATGGTCTGTTTTTTTAATATATATATATATATATATATATATATATATATATATATATATATATATATATATATATATTGCATGCGTGCATGGATTCTCGCGTCGTGAACCAACGCATGAGTACTCCTTGGAAACATTACCAATTTTGTGATAGTGGGAAATTTATCTAGTGTCGTAGAATGACCTGCACCTGAAATTTCTTTAGGTGAGAAAGGTTTTGTGCATTTCTAATGCCACTCTCTTGTCCAATGCTTTCCATCTGCTTTTTGGTGCAAAGAAGTGTCCTTCTCCTAGAGTAGCAACCTTGTAGGGCTCCAGAACCCCTATGTTTCGCCTCCAGATCGCTATTCAAAGTTTTCCTTCTCTTAAACGAGTTGCCATCCAAGGCTATAGAACCCAGTCTTATCTCCTATTTATCAACAACTGGAAGTAGGATATATATATATATATATATATATATATATATATATATATATATATGGGGAAGCTGGTTAAGACGGTATGTTGTACCTGGTTACATATTGCGAGTAGCAGTTTCCCGCCTGGCTTAACAGAGAATGAATGAGGTCTTATTCATTTTCATTTATGAACATGGGTCTCTACAGCTTCCTGTTCGTGTCTCATTATGCACCCGGCAACCTCAACTGACTCCTCCTGATGTTAAATATGAATATATATATATATATATATATATATATATATATATATATATATATATATATATATATATATATATGAGTGCTCACAAAAACTATAGGAGATCTATCATAACATAACATAGCATCTAACATAAGGAGGCACGGTGGAGTAATGGACAGTGGCTCGGATTGAACCGTGTTCGAATTACAATCGAATCCATTACATTCACTTACGTGCTAATACCCTTGCGAAAGGTATGAATCCTCTTCGTCTCCACCCAGCTGTGGGTAAAAAAGCAGATCAGACCGGGTTCTGTAGCGTTGGATGGCAACTGGTCTACCGCAAAAAGAAATGGCAGCCTAATGCAAGAAAAAATAGTAATGGATAGCGGCTCGGATTGAGGAATCGGAGAGCCGAGTTCGATTTTCAGTCGGATCCATTTAATTCACTTATGTGCCTATACCCTTTGGAAAGGTATGAATCCTCTTCTTCTCCCTCATCTATGCGGAAATAGCAGGAAAGATCTGGTTCTATAGCGTTGAATTGCAACTGGTCTACCACAGAAAGTAATCGCAACCTACCGCGGGAAAAAAATCTACCCCGTCAGTCATGTATCGAAAGATATATGATCGCCTAAGCGTGTATCACGCATGGCACTGAACTGACTGACAACATCTGACCGAATTTCGGGCTACCTAGTGTTGCAGTGAAAATTACTGAATTATCTCCCTTTATTTCGCATTGTAATTGAGCAGATGCAACACAAAATTTGCCAAATAATCATTTAATAAAATGCTGTCTTTTCTATAGATATGCAGCACTTTTGGATTTCGTTATTATAAGCGATTATCTTCTCATTAATGATTACCAATATTCGCTCGGCAAGAAATCGATATCCTCTGTTTGTTTCTCTGCACCCAAATATTTATAGCCTTTATTAAAACTCATTTTTAAAAAAGAAGAGAAATAGATTATGAGAAAAAAAATCAAATAAATAATAGCAATAATGGAGCAGAAAAATGGAAATTATTTATTTAAGAAAATAACATTGGCGGCCATTTGCAAAAGGAATTGCTCAAGTTTTGGCGCGAATACAGGAAAGCACTTTATTTAATTGGTTTACGATAATAAAAAAAACGTTAGAGTTGAGTGAGATGCACTGAAGACCATCTTTTTGCTTATTTGTCTGTTTGCTCTTTCTTATTTTTGTCTTTTAAGTATTTTTATTGCAATTCTGACAAAACAGTTGAATTGTGCATTAGGCGATACTGATAATAGGAGCGCTTGTAAAGAGAGAACATTTCCATTTGCTCCATAATAGATATTAGTATATCTATAATATACTAACACCTTATCGTTCCGCTTATGACGATAAACTACATCCGGCAGCAAGGCCTCTGATCGAAAGGTTTTGAGGAGAATATATTCATACAAATAGAATATGTATTATTTGTTAGATCAGGTTTCATTGAAGTGCTTTTTCAGAAATATATTGCTTGTAATTTTACTATAATATCTGTTTTTATACTTACATAGTGTTTGGAAGTCCAGCTTGGGGTTAACTATTTGCCCATAGCTGGGACCCTAACAGGTGCTACAACCCCGGGTCAGGGTGGACCTGGGAACACCAGCAATTAAGAGGTAGTTCCCGCTACTCAAAACCTCCTCAGACGCCTTGCTGATGGATGTAGTTTATCGTCTTACCCTCTACGCGGATGTAGTTTATCGTCTTACCTTCGACGCGGATGTAGTTTATCGTCTTACCCAGGACGGATTGTGAGCTTGATTATGTTAAATATGTTGCTGATATGTCAGATGACGGAGATGATGACATTTTGGATGGCGTAGATTTCGATCAGGACCGTGATTCAGTTCTTGAAATTGCCTATTCAACTCGATCTTGGAGAAAGTGTTCCAGATGCGTCTTCAAAAACTCGTGGTGCAAATATATTTAGTGATGATCAAAGACTGACATCGACAGTGGAAACAAAACAAAAAAGACGCTGTGGATCTCTCTTTGACATCTGAAATTATCGAAATGTTTCTAAAATCGACAAACAACTACGGAAAATGCAAGAAAACAGACTGGAAAACTCTTACATCGATGCCAGAAATGCAACAGGAGAATCTGTGTTTCACATTTCACATTTCTCTGCAGCCAACCGAAAATTTTGTGATGCCAACGAACACTCATTGCCTCTTTTGTGATGTCAACGAACCCTCGTTGCCACTTCGTCTATGCTCGTTATACTAGAGACTTTATAGTCTTAGATACAACGATAGTAACGCCGTTGAACAATGCTGTTGTCAGACGCTTTCGTATAGCCCCCGCACTAATAGTACTTGCTTGATAATACCCGCTCGACCAGTAACCTGTGTAGTGATCTGAATAGAGAAAAAGTATAATAGATAGAGTACAGAATAGTGGTCCGTATAGTAATAGAGAATAGACTAGAAATAGCAATCTGTATAGTATAGCGGATAGACTAGAATATAGCGATCTGTATAGTACAGTGGATAAGCTAGAAATAACGATTCGAATGGTAATAGAGGATAGACTAGAAATAGCGATCGGAATATTATAGAGGATAGACTAGAATATAGCGATCTGTATAGTACAGCGGATAAGCTAGAAATAACGATTCGAATAGTAATAGAGGATAGACTAGAAATAACGATCGGAATATTATAGATGATCGACTAGAATATAGCGATCTGTATAGTATAGCGGATAAGCTAGAAATAACGATTCGAATGGTAATAGAGGATAGACTAGAAATAGCGATCGGAATATTATAGATGATCGACTAGAATATAGCGATCTATATAGTATAGCGGATAAGCTAGAAATAACGATTCGAATAGTAATAGAGGATAGACTAGAAATAGCGATCGGAATATTATAGAGGATAGACTAGAATATAGCGATCTGTATAGTACAGCGGATAAGCTAGAAATAACGATTCGAATAGTAATAGAGGATAGACTAGAAATAGCGATCGGGATATTATTGAGGATAGACTAGAATATAGCGATCTGTATAGTATAGCGGATAAGCTAGGAATAACGATTTAAATAGTAATAGAGGATAGACTAGAAATAGCGATCGGAATATTATAGAGGATAGACTAGAATATAGCGATCTGTATAGTACAGTGGATAAGCTAGAAATAACGATTCGAATGGTAATAGAGGATAGACTAGAAATAGCGATCGGAATATTATAGAGGATAGACTAGAATATAGCTGTATAGTATAGTAAGCTAGCGGATGATTCAAATAGTAATAGAGGATACACTAGAAATAGCGATCGGGATATTATAGAGGATAGACTAGAATATAGCGATCTGTGGATATTATAGATAAGCTAGAAATAACGATTCGAATAGTAATAGGATAGACTAGAAATAGCGATCGGAATATTATAGAGGATAGACTAGGATATGAGATTTGTATAATAATAAGCTAGAAATAACGATTCGAATAGTAATAGAGGATAGACTAGAAATAGCAGATCGGAATATTATAGAGGATAGACTAGAATATAGAGATTTGTATAGTATAGCGGATAAGCTAGAAATAACGATTCAAATAGTAATAGAGGATAGAGTAGAAATAGCGATCGGAATATTATAGAGGATAGACTAGTATATAGAGATTTGTATAGTATAGCGGATAAGCTAGAAATAACGATTCGAATAGTAATAGAGGATAGACTAGAAATAGCGATCGGAATATTATAGAGATAGACTAGAATATAGAGATTTGTATAGTATAGCGGATAAGCTAGAAATAACGATTCGAATAGTAATAGAGGATAGACTAGAAATAGCGATCGGAATATTATAGAGGATAGACTAGAATATAGAGATTTGTATAGTATAGCGGATAAGCTAGAAATAACGATTCGAATAGTAATAGAGGATAGACTAGAAATAGCGATCGGAATATTATAGGGATAGACTAGAATATAGAGATTTGTATAGTATAGCGGATAAGCTAGAAATAACGATTCAAATAGTAATAGAGGATAGACTAGAAATAGCGATCGGAATATTATAGAGGATAGACTAGAATATAGAGATTTGTATAGTATAGCGGATAAGCTAGAAATAACGATTCGAATAGTAATAGAGGATAGACTAGAAATAGCGATCGGAATATTATAGAGGATAGACTAGAATATAGAGATTTGTATAGTATAGCGGATAAGCTAGAAATAACGATTCGAATAGTAATAGAGGATAGACTAGAAATAGCGATCGGAATATTATAGAGGATAGACTAGAATATAGAGATTTGTATAGTATAGCGGATAAGCTAGAAATAACGATTCAAATAGTAATAGAGGATAGACTAGAAATAGCGATCGGAATATTATAGAGGATAGACTAGAATATAGAGATTTGTATAGTATAGCGGATAAGCTAGAAATAACGATTCGAATAGTAATAGAGGATAGACTAGAAATAGCGATCGGAATATTATAGAGGATAGACTAGAATATAGAGATTTGTATAGTATAGCGGATAAGCTAGGAATAACGATTCGAATAGTAATAGAGGATAGACTAGAAATAGCGATCGGGATATTATAGAGGATAAACTAGAATATAGAGATCCTTATAGTATAGCGGAAAAGATAGAAATAACGATCCGAATATTAATAGAGGATAGACTAGAAATAGCGATCGGAATAGTATAGAGGATAGACTAGAATATTGTAAATTACGAATTTCGTGTAGGCTCACTAAGGACCCATATCTAGCATTAATGCCCAGCTAAAACCTTTGGCATCTTAAGGTTAAAAGAACGGACGTAAAGACCAGAATAGCTGAAAGAAAGTAATGATAGGTACCGATTGCAAAGGATGAATTGTTGTCTAAATGACGCAATAATGAAAATGACACTGACCTCATTTTAAAACTTATATTTACCAAAGTTACTCAAATATATCTTGAAATGCTAAAGAGTGAATTTATTCAATAAATCGCCATAGGCTTCGACCACGACCTCCAGACGACTTCGGAATCTCCTACAACTGTTCTGGACAATGCCCATTTTTTTAAGCTAGTGAATGTTGCCATAATCCTTGCCTTCAGTTCTTCTTTGCTGTTACAATGTTGTTGTTTTTTTTTTTTTTGGTCTCACGCTCAACTGCACACATAATCATCAAAGTGGAATGGTGCAGTCTGAGAGTTAGGTGGCCAGATGAAAAGCGTTATGTGGGCGTAGAAATTGTCTAACAGCCATGACTGTTTTCTTTTACTTGTGTGGAATCGTGCAGAGTCCTGTTGCCAGACATAGGGTCTTCCACCAATCACCCTCTTCACTCAGAGCAACAATAACTCCTTAATGAACTTATCGTAGGCTACCGTGTTGAGAGTTCGGGAATTATTTTCTTATATTCCGAGCTGCCATTTACGTACAGTATTCTGAATAAAATAATTAATTCTCAACTTAGCTTCCAGTGATATAACCTTACTCTTAGCATTAGCACTAGCACTGGGAATTTTCTTGGGAGCTATGGGCGAAAATGTATTTAAATCGCAATTGGAATATAATTCAATGAAAGAGGCAGAGCACAGATGTGAACAAGTTTGAATTCAAAATCGATGTTGGAGCAGAAAACAACGCAGGCGTTTCGCTTGTCGGCAGGAATTTGAAATAAGAACATGTGCATATCACTATATATATATATATATGATAAAATAAAATAAAGAACAAGTAGGAAACGTATCTCAATCTAACATGTTTCGCTTTTATTAAAGCTTCTTCAGAGATCGACATATAAATGTAAAAAGCAAAGAGACGGAGTACATGTATGTTAAGATTTTTTAGTTAGTTCTTATTGGTTAGATACGTGTCACGTGTCAAAAGTGATATATATATATATATATATATATATATATATATATATATATATATTAAAATTAAATTTCTGGCCTCTAATCAAATAGGGGTTTTCATTAAAAGTAACCATTTAGGTAATAAAGATATATCATATTTAAAAATGAAATCCATTACTTTTATATATATATATATATATATATATATATATATATATATAAAGAAATAATCACACATAGAATCAATCAGCAATATTAATGCTATTATTGGCGACATCCATCGCTAGTAGTGTATAATGCATGCATTAAAATACTGTTAATCCATAGAGTGACGTGATCCTCATCTATAAAATGCAAGTACTTTCGAATAATCCTTTATTCATCGCCAGGCATATCTTTTCCTTATAAAATCAAGAACTTGAAGACGAAATAATTGTTTGTCGACCGAAAGATGTTTTTTTTTTTGAGTATGTGCTATTATTGACGGTTGTGTACAATCTCGGAACGTGCAAAGACGCAACGCTAAGTTTTTCAAAATTTTAAGTGAGAATTTTATTTGAACTTTTCTTATTCTATTTTTACAAGTGTTTTCAGTTAATATATCATAAACTAAGTATTTACTTCAATTAATATAGTGTTATGTCTTAGTAGTAGTTTATTTTATAGGAATTCTTTTGTACTGCGGATCGATAGTTTTTATAAACATAAAACATTAGGCAGCATATAATTTATATACAAAGAATTAATCACGCATAGAATCAATCAGCAATATTAATGCTATTATTGGCGACATCCATCGCTAGTAGTGTATATTGTATGCATTAAAATACTGTTAATCCATAGAGGGATGTGATCCTCATTTATAAAACTGTTGTCTGTTGTTTCCAGTTTATATACTTTCAAATAATCCTTTATTCATCGTCAGGCATATGTTTTCCTTATAAAATCAAAAACTTGAAGACGAAATAATTGTTTGTAGACCGAAAGATGTTTTTTTTTTGAGAATATGCTATTATGGATTAACAGTATTTTAATGCCTACATTTGTATATAAATATGTGTTTGTGTAAGTCTTAGATGTATAAAGTCTCTCTGAGAATAAACCATGCCTGTCCGTGAAATACAAATCGGAGAATAAATATTTCTGCTCTCTCCTGTTGTAGGCGTTTTGTCGACTAATGATTATACCGATGGAATTATATATATATATATATATATATATATATATATATATATATATATATATATATATCGATCCAGAAAACGAAGGGTTACAAACGTCGGTATTAATTCTATATCAAGGTAATTCGAAAGAGAGAGAAACGCTTAACATTAAATGCGAATTACAAACATTTGCCAAACGCAATTAGATTTTTACAGCACTTATTGTTCTTATGGCAAATGCTTTAATTAATATAGGTCCGCCCGGTTCACACTTCTCTACAGACTTTTGAACAGGAGTAGAATTTATCCATTCTTCTTGGTTTTGCTTTGGTTTTCCGATTCTTTCTATAGTCTTTCCATTCCCTTCTACTCCGCAGTAACCCATTACATCTTAGTGGAATTATCGCCTTACTTATGGTGAACTTTTTTTAAAAAATGGCCCACATTGAAATAGCAGTAGTTTCTATCTATCTATCTATCTATCTATCTATCTATCTATCTACACATGCGTACATACATGCATATATATGCATCTATCTATCTATACATGCGTACATGCATGCATATATTCGTAATGAATATAAACACAAACTTATTATTATTAAACGTGATTTTAAGTTCAGCTGGTGTTTTGTGAAAAAAATACTCAATAAAAACTATATATATATATATATATATATATATATATATATATATATATATATATATGTATATATATATATATATACTGAAAAAGTTTATTGATCAAAGTTGTACCCGGAGACAGTAGTATAAAAGTAATGGAATCGACTGATCTCTTAATTTTTAATATATATATATATATATATATATATATATATATATATATATATATATATATATTTCGTGTAACAACGCTTATTAGAGGTTCAGATAAATCATAATTTCAAGCTTCTTTACTAGTTCTTTCTGGATTAATGTACGTATCCCCCAAGGCCTCTATCCTTCTGTCCCTAATTTTCAGCAAATTCCCTCCCGATGGCATGAGTTCTCAACAAAGAGCCTATTTCTGACGAGTCATCTATTTACTCCTGTCTTAATAGCTCATCTAATAAAAAAAATGACCCGCAATCATGTGGGGCAAGGAAAAGTTTGTTAATTTTAAAGCCTCCCAAACGAAACTCCTCTCTGTTAATCATTTGAGAGAAGCCTTTCCGCCTGCTGTCAACATGGCTGATGCTACATTCGAGCAGAGATACATTGCGCCTTCTCTGGCTAACGTTCTCTGCTGACATATAAAGGAAATATAATAATAATAATATTTTACTTAGTCAGTTGTTGGTCTGCTGATAGGAAAATGGCTCAACTTGTCGTGCTAGACAGCTTTTCTCGTCGAATATATATATATATATATATATATATATATATATATATATATATATATATATATATATATATATATATATTGTCAACCACAGACAGACTGTTTCGCTGTATCCCAGCTCATCAGTTTGGCTAGACATCCGGTTGCCTCTAGCTAGTATCGAAACCCGATTGAATTGGCGTCAGTCGGTGATTCTACCACTAAGTCGTTGGCGCACGGCAGGGGATGAAGGTGAATTTTAAGTGTATTTATTTTTAGATAAACACCCAGTGACTGAGAGAACTCAATTCGATTTACCGAAGAGTCTTGCATTATGTAAATATATAGAAAATAGGAAAGAACTCGTTCGGTAAATAATCCAAAGTTCTTTAGTATTTTAGTTATTATTTTTTAAAAATAGTGCTCGATACAAAAGTAGAGCATAAATATAATTATTTATTTAAAAATATGATTCCAACACGCTACATAAGAGGTCTCATATTGAAGTTTTCGGCTCTTGTTTTGAAACATGAGACCTCTTATGTAGCGTGTTGGAATCATTTTTAAATAAATAAATAATATATTATATTATTATTATTATTATATATATATATATATATATATATATATATATATATATATATATATATATATAATTATTTATTTAAAAATATGATTCCAACACGCTACATAAAAGTCTCATGTTTCAAAACAAGAGCCGAAAACTTTCAATATAATTATTTGAATTAAATTGAATTAAAGTAAGCTCTGTTCAATCTTCAAGCGACATGAGACCTCTTGTAAGCGTGTTGAATCATATAATTTTAAATAAATAATTATATATATATATATATATATATATATATATATATATATATATATATATATATATATATATATAAGGTTGCTATACTAATATTATATGGTTATTTATAATTTATTACATTGGAATCGTAATCACCACCCAATTCATCTAACCTACAAATCGAAAAAGAAATCGGAAAATATAACTCCGGGTATAAAAAACAAAATTATAATGAGAGTGTATGTGTGGGAGTGGGAAACAAGTGTGAGAGGGAAATGTATGAAAGCTCTAGAGAGAGGGTGTAACAGAAGAAAGAACAACAGGAAGGCCTAAAGGTGAAAGTGGGGATTAAAATTTAACAGAGAGAAGTTTTAAAGAGAGGAGTTAAATAACGGTATAAATGAGTGAGATACAGACAAATATGAATTATTTTCTGATGCATAAGTCACTACCGATTCGCTGAGCTAAAATTAAAATTAAGGAAACAGTCACCGGAAACGTGTGCATACATTTGTGGTGACACTACACACAATAAAAGACGACATGATCTAAACTTAAAATCCAGCTAATACATACTGCCGATGTATATGTGAAAATTTTCATTACTAACCTTAGGTATACAAGAAAAGAGAAGATTCGAGAGAGGAAAAAAATTAACAGAGGCGGGGGGGACTAAAAACTATGGGCATTTATAAGAGAAATGATGTGCAATCGAGAATAATTTGACAAAGCAAGCAATATCAGCTACAGGTTACAAATTTAACATAAATATATAAAAATATATAAGAATATTTAATCTAGTAAAGACCTACTATTTAGATGCCCCCAAACAAATACGTATATACACATAAACACAACAACATATTTATACATACTCGCACATACCTACATGCACATATACGTGCGAACACACACACACACACATATATATAAATACATATACAAAGAAATAATCACACATAGAATCAATCAGTAATATTAATGCTATTATTGGCGACATCCATCGCTAGTAGTGTATAATGTATGCATTAAAATACTGTTAATCCATAGAGTGATTTGATCCTCATCGATAAAATGCAAGTACTTTCGAATAATCCTTTATTCATCGTCAGGCATATCTTTTCCTTATGACGCAAAAATGAAAAGAACGCTGACATCTCATTTTAACAGATAATACAGGGCGCGATGGATATATTGTCGTCTAAATGACGCAAAAATGAAAAGAACGCTGACATCTCATTTTAAAGATGTACAGGACGCGATGGATAAATTATCGTCTAAATGACGCAAAAATGAAAAGAACGCTGACATCTCATTTTAACAGATATACAGGGCGCGATGGATATATTGTCGTCTAAATGACGCAAAAATGAAAAGAACGCTGACATCTCATTTTAACAGATATACAGGGCGCGATGGATATATTGTCGTCTAAATGACGCAAAAATGAAAAGAACGCTGACATCTCATTTTAACAGATAATACAGGGCGCGATGGATATATTGTCGTCTAAATGACGCAAAAATGAAAAGAACGCTGACATCTCATTTTAAAGATGTACAGGGTGCGATGGATAAATTATCGTCTAAATGACGCAAAAATGAAAAGTACGCTGACATCTCATTTTAACAGATAATACAGGGCGCGATGGATATATTGTCGTCTAAATGACGCAAAAATGAAAAGAACGCTGACATCTCATTTTAAAGATGTACAGGGTGCGATGGATAAATTATCGTCTAAATGACGCAAAAATGAAAAGAACGCTGACATCTCATTTTAACAGATAATACAGGGCGCGATGGATATATTGTCGTCTAAATGACGCAAAAATGAAAAGAACGCTGACATCTCATTTTAACAGATATACAGGGCGCGATGCATATATTGTCGTCTAAATGACGCAAAAATGAAAAGAACGCTGACATCTCATTTTAACAGATATACAGGACGCGATGGATAAATTATCGTCTAAATGACGCAAAAATGAAAAGAACGCTGACATCTCATTTTAACAGATATATTTACCAAAATTACGCAACAATATCTTGAAATACCAAAGAGCAAATTCATTCAATAAAATCGGCAATGGCTTGAACCATGTCTTCCAGACGACTTCGGAATCTCCTGCAACTCTTCTGGACCGTCTCCTTGTTTAAGTTAGTGAATGCTGTCATAATCCTTGCCTTCAGTTCATCTTTGGTTTTACAAGTTGTTTTTGCTCACTTGCTCAACTACGCTCAACACATAATAATCCAGGGCGTTGCAGTTTGGGGAGTTATGTATAAGGGGAGATGCGGTCTTAGAAATTGTCTGACAGCCATGACTGGGTTCTCCTGCATGTGTGGTATGGTGCAGAGTCCTGTTGCCAGTAACAGGGATTTCCAGCAGCCCCACTCTTGGCCAAAAGAAGCACTACTTCCTCAAAATCCTTGATGTAGTCATGTGTTGAGTTTGTGGCCCTGTGGGAAGATAAATTGTGACATAAGGTCGCCATCATTAGTGATCGCCCCAAACACCTTCGTAATCACCATTAAACTCATCCAACTCTTTCTGAATCCTCTGCACTGTTCCTGATGCACAAACACTCTGAAATGTTCATATTGGAGCTTCTGGCTTGTATACCAAGTAGTGCAGCATGCTGTTTACAAATTTCTGGAAGAGTGAATCGTTTAATGTTGCGCTTTTTCTCACAGACGTTACCCAACTGACCCTAACTATACTATGCAGTCGACAAAATCAAAAACAAACAACGCGACAATATAACGACAGTTTACCCATCGCACCCTGTATATACGTTGCTGTGGGGGTCAGTAATTGGGAGGGGGTATCTTTCTTGGTAGGGTGGGGAATTCTATCGGGTCTTCT